>QNGE01006965.1:9083-19626 GCA_008508345.1 Paragonimus westermani
AGTCGCGTTAAAATATGTGTACTGATCACGCTTATCTGAGCGTGTTTCTCACAAATTGGTTGAGAAATATACCATTATTATTATTATGAAATATTTCAACCATTATCGTGAGCACGAAAGTTCACATCTTGCGGTATAACGTTACCAAAAATTGATCTGTCGACATACCACAGGTTCGCGAAGCTGCTGTTGCAACCCTATTTGTTTATTGCTACCTGTGATGAAGTGACAGTTGCCATTCGTACTTTGTGTGTGCGGTTAAACGTCTATTTGAACCAGTATGGCTACCTGCAAGTACTCCGCACATTCGAACATACGGCTCCTGTGCGTGCTGGCTTGTCGTGCATCTGCATCAACGTTTTGTTTTGTTATTTGCTCGCCCTCCCGTCGACCCCGCGTGTCGGCAATATGCTCCTCGTTTACTTGCTGGGCTATGCGTAACCTGCCGGCTTTGGTCCGCTTGACCCTACACTCTTACCGAGACGACTATATCTAGAGTTGGAAAGAGCAGGATCCGGAACTGCAGAGCGTAACGGTCTATTTCCGCTCGTTAGGTTACTTGCAGCCCAAAAACGGGCTCCAACATTGAAATAGATCAGATCCAGACATTTCTCCGGTACTACTGAAAAATATGTATTAATAGTTGTAACAGGCAGACCTCAGTCGTTCACGAAGATAGTCCTGTCCAACAAAATCAATATTTTTCCAACGGAACAAGCAAGAGCAAAGGTGGACGTTCAAGCGGGTAGTCCAAGTCAAGAAAAGGCTACCTTTATGACATACGACTAATGCTAATTAATTTCACTAAAACAAAACGAAGTGGGAACGAATTTTCTCACTTTGGGAGCTAACAGATTTATACAGGGCTTTCGACAATTGCAAAGTTTCTGGAACCGGAACGCTTTTTGATGACAGCAGGGTTTCAAGATCAGGAATGCTTCTTGTCAACAGAAGAGGTTCGGCTGATGACTTACCCATTGACGCTGGTTTCAGCATGTCAGTTGAAATCACTGTGAATAATGGTGGGAGCCCTCGTTTACATTATGAGAATCAGGTAGGGAGTTTCACTGATCGATTCCAGCCACTCGTATGTATTGGAGTATGGATGCAGCAGAACAGCCTATTTTTCATGTGCGCGGTCGATAATTACTCCCTCAGGTTGCACATGTGTTGTCCTAGTCTCACGGTTTCATGGATGGGAATGAGATGAGTCAACCTGCCAACCTGAGAGTACACTCATGTCCAATTCGCTTCCATTGGCCCCTAAACCATTTTAATTCTGGTCAGTAGATTTAAACGGACTAACAAAAATGCCTCCTTCTGTGAGGGTGCAGCATGTACACTAACGGCGGCTCTCAGATGACGATGTAAACATCCAACTAACCCATTTGCCGCCAGATGACAAACATGACTGGGGATATGCTCGCACCTTAGAGTATTCGGAAGAGATGCAAAATGCCCTTCAAAAAATACACCACGATCTGTGGTCAAAAATGTCACAGAACCAGATTGCGCCACCCAGCGTATGGATAAGAGGCTGAATGTCGTTTCAAGGGAGCAGTTGTATAGCGATATGCTTGTAGGTCGTCTCATGATGCGGTCATCACGCACTGACATATAAATCGAGTCGTTTATGTGAGTGAGGGGCCCCTCAGGTCGACGCGCACGAGAGTGAAACGAGGAGGAGAGGTGCTACTGTGCTCTTTTACTGGCGGTGGACACTGGAACGTTAGTATTAGAGACACAAGTGGCCCCAGTTGCGGATGTCATAATTTACCTTAGATCACACGAAACGTTCACCGATAAGCTTGACTGAAGCGCGTATGCCAGAATAAAGCATATTGCACAATGTAACAAACACTGTGCAGCTACAGACGCGCGCACTACAGGGCGGGGTGTGTCCTGGAAAGTGTTGCATATAATTGTTCCGTTCGAGGAAGTCAATAGTGTTGGTTGAATTGTGAGTGGGCCGTTTCGGCTGTGTTTGGTCTCAGAATCAGTGGCCTGTGTGGCACCCGTGAATACCAAAGCAATGCCGCTGTTAGCATATGCGCCGCGCCATGAACCTGTGAAAGAGCGACCGCAACAGTATTCTTGGCACTTGCAACACAAACACCAGTCATTAACGGAAAGAGTCCAGATTCCCGATTCCACTTGAGAAATGCCTGCAGCATGAGGAGTTCAAAGAAAATATCGGCGGTTCATGGTCAGTGTAAACCGTGAACGTCCTGTCTTCCACCGAATGACAAAAGTGGCGGATGTCTAGGTAGAATGCGAGTAAATCTACCAAGCGTGCTCTAGCGGGATTCCGCATGTTGTGAACTTGTTGGGATTGAAGGCCAGAGTTTGTCACCGAATGAAAATATACGCGCCACCTGTTGAAAATCGCTACCTTCCGGAATGAAAGCAGAAGTCAATCTTTGTGGCACAGAGCAAATCTCAGTTTATTGAGTTTCTATTGGTTATTTTGTAGGCCAGACGCATCGGTAAAATGAAGAATTACAATTGGTGTCGACGCTTTTGCCTTCTCATTGGTCGGCTCGACTCCGCTTGTAGCTCGTTTGTTTCAACCCGTGAAACACTTGAACAACTTGTTTTTCTCCGGTGCTCGTAACAACAAAATTCGATGCCGGAGCACCGTGCCGTGTTGATTGGTTCACGCGCTGACACACAAGTTTGTTCGTGTTTTGACACTGATTGGCCGTAGACTTCTGCGAATTAATGGTTGATTCCGTATAGATGCGTTTGCCCAATTCGGTCCCTTGACACCGCCAACAACTGTGTCGGAGACTCCGGTTACAATCGACAGTGACGCATTCGGGTCAGATTTACCGAGGAGCGCGAAGGTAGAATCCTCATTCTTGGGTTCGTTTAGTCTAGTGTGGATAGATTTCGTGAAGTAGAAGTTGCGTTCACATCCGTAGTGGAGGTCGGTAAGTGGCTACACTGGGTAGACATTTACATTTCATGTAAACTACGTATGAACGTAGAGACAGTTGAAACTCCTGCGTTGTTTTATCGCACCACTGAGACAACGAAGACGATGGAAGAAATTCTGCTTCGGGTACGCATCAATGGCCGTGCCTGTTGATTCTTGTATTCTGTTGGATCGCGGCCGTAGTTCTACTAAGGACTGGATTATTGTTCAGACTGGTGTGCGTGTATCGACTTTTTCCCAGTGTTAGACTTGTTGAAGTTCGTTTGTTAATTTTATCGTCCTATGGCTAGTACGGTGTAGAGATCTTGAGTCGCCTCGAGCAACTTTGGTTTGAGTGTGGAAATTAAATTTCGTTTGTTTCTGTATGTAGTGGACGACGGCGATGAGCGTTACATAATGATTACACAACTTATGTTTCCTGCCCCTATTTGTTATGTAATTCCGCTTATCCTTTAAGGCGTATTTTGTGATACCAGTTGACATGCTTTCGCACTTAGCTGCGCCAGACTATTTCCAAGGGCTTACTCTTCAGTCACAGGTGGCCAGTTGCCAACTCGTTTCAGGTCGTTGCATTTCTAACGTCTATTCTGGTGGATAGCTGGACTACCAGGTTGACTCACATTCAAATAACCCGGTCTGCCTCTAGCACGAATTTTGGATGTCTTCACAAAAACTTAGCTGACATGGTATACAGGATGACAAGGACCGTTACTTGCAGTCCCCTTACTGCATGCGATCCCATTTTATTGTTTGCAGGCTTATTGGCCCTTGCGCGTCAATGGCGCCGCACACGTGATCCTGGCTTGACTACCCGCACAACGGTCTGGTCCTGGAACTCTCCAGCTACTTTTGTGTCTCGATGTCCTCCGGCACTGCTCGGGGCCAGGTGTAGTTCTGGTATACCTTACTTTGGTTCACTCTCGATTAAACGTAGTTCCTCTTTGAACATGGCAACCGCTGCGTTTACCTACCGAAAATAAAGTTAATATACATCCGAAAATGGTGTATTTTGGAGTGATTTTGTCAGATATCGGTAATACGTTTGAACTGGAGCAATTTCTGGAATAGAAGAGGCTCAGCCATTCAGCGTCATCTCGCAAGCTCATACAGACGGAATTGTGGTTACCTTGTCATTTGATTGGTGTTTCTGGATTACACAGATTGTTGAAGTAGCTGCTTGCGTGGGTACTTGGTGATTTTTATGTGTTAATAGAATGTTGGTGGCCACGTTCCCTGCTCTATTTATTCCTTTCTCATTGATTCGTCTTCTTCCGTTAAAATTCTTTGTACCGATTATGAGCTATTTTTACAACCAGACACTACTTCTCAAGTTACGCGCATGACATCATTTCTCAAACGAATGCTGATCCTGATGTATTGTTAAATCTTGATACCGTTTGCCTGTAAAACTTGTTTTCGCGTACATTTTCTTCTTCAATTTTCTTTGCGGGACCTTTGTTTATATGTGCCCTGGTTTCATTTTCGTATGGCCGCTTCGACGTTACGTGACTGTTGTATTTGATCATATTCACGCGAACCGTTAGTCTCGAAACGTGTATATTTGGTGGATTTGATATCGAGGTTTGTTGTTGTCTTCCGCTATTTGGTTCATCGTATTGCTTTTGAACATTAGCACCTTATTAATAAGAAACTCGCCAATAAAACCGTCCTCTTTTTTGAATCCGAATTGGTTGCTCGACGGGCTCAAAAGTTATAGAAGCCCGTTACTTCCAGACGCAATTATCGTGGATCCGGCATATCGATAGACGTTGCGAGAAGAATAAGCGTTACTCGAACAACCACTGGCAGTCCGGGATAAACACAGATAACCATTATCAATGGGGAACCCGGAAAGTGTTTCAACGTTCCGCATGTCAACTGAGAGAGTACTGTTTTGTGTTTCCCTGTGGAGGCGTAATTGGAGAGTATAGATGAGATCTTTTCGATCGAAAGTGTGGTTGGTTCCCGCAGGGGTTTTGCTGACAAGTCTCTGAAAGCCAACTGACGGGAAAACGGCTTCCTCGCTGTCATTATAAAAACGGATGTACGTGTACGGTGGTTAAATTCCAGTGTCTCAATCTCTCCGAAAAGGAGATGACAGAGCGGTTCGCGCAGTTCCCTTTAATCAATCTTTGCCAGTAAAGTACCAGAACTACGGAAAGAGCATCTGCCACTTTATTTTCTATCCATGGTCGGGATGCCAACTTAAACATCAATGGCGACAGCTTCAACTCATAACTCTCACTTTCATCACTTTTACATTCCACGTTTGTTGGGTACCGTGGATAGCAGTGATAGAATCAGGACTATGTTAGGTTCAACATTGTAATGAGTTTGCACTGGATCGGTTTGTTGATTGGAGAAGGTTCAGCAAATCAATGCTCGCGCACAAGCTGCTACAGACGGAGTTATGTTCAAACTGGTGCCAAGCAATCATAGACGGCGATCAGCTGCTGTTGAATGTGTATCTGTTTCAAACAACACAGCAGCAAACTTGTCAATCAAAACACGAGAGCGCCTGTCGTTTGGTAGTAGTCGTAACTACTGTTGTTCCTCAATAAAAGAGTGCTGTTTTCCCAACGAATTGAGGTTGTTTCTTGCCGCTTAGACTTCCGATCCAATTGTTTCTTGCTTAGGCAACCTGGCACGCGACACGGTGTCAGGACAAAAAGAATTCTGCATGCAGCTTTCAAGGCGGTTCATCGAGCGCGGTTACAGCTGTTTTTGCGAAGCAGTTGGACGTGATGAACATGCCAGGGGCATGGCGAATGTAGAGACAGAAGTTTGATGCTTCTGCAGTGTTTATCAGCTTATCTCAGAGGTCAGAATGATATCGATTGGCGTTGTTCCAGCAATGCGTTAGAGACGGAGACAGACATCTTGTCAAACTTGACTTTGCTGACGACGAAGGCAAGAACGACCTGAGTTCGTTAATCAGTAGATTCGAAGACTACCGTGTCGGGCAGGCAAAAATTCTTTTGATCATTTCCGCCTATTTCAAAGGAACCGCCATCGGAGGGAATCTATAGAAAAGTTCGTGACGATGCTGAAGGGGCTGGCTGTAACCTGCACTTTTTTTAAACGCTTGAAGGGCAGTCTCCTATGCGATCGAATGGTTCTTGATACTCAAGGCGCTGCAATGACCAAGAGACTGCCGAGAGTGAGACAGTTGACACTTGCTCAATGTACTGCTATTTGCAACAGCAAAGCGGCTGCGGAACAGAGAATCAAGGACCTTAACAGTGAAAATGGAACAAAGCTTAACGCAACTAGCCGAGCACGAGCCAGACCCATAGCATACCACTGCCAGTTTTGCGGTGGTCACCATGAACGACAGAAAGAGAAATGTCTGGCGTTTGGAAACACTCGCATGAATTGTCGGAACAAGAGCCATTTCGTTGAGCAGTGCAAGTCGCCACCCATCCGACTGATCAGTGAGGAGACAGAGTCTTATCAAATGCTGAGTGGCATCCGGGATGCACCTGGATGAAGAAGGGTTTACGTAGAACTTCTTATTGTAGACAAACGACGGTGATGTCAATTGGATTTAGGTACACCTGCCAATGTTACACCGGCAAGTCACCTTCAAACGTCCGTGGTGTATCCGTCCAACATGCAGCCCCAAAATCGGAATGGATCAGAAACGCAAGTGTGCTCACCGCAAACCCGAAGGCTCGCAAATATTGTGTCCGGTTTTCTTTGTCGTGGGAGGAGGTTCAACACCAATCATTGGATTGGACGCCATTCATGTAATGGACTTTGTGGCTTTTGATGATGAAAATTTCCTTCATGTGTTAGAAATGCCCCAAAAATTTGATCGGCACTCTTCCGTGTTTAATTCGGTTTTGGGTTGTATGTCAGGCACTGGCAGTCTCTCTGTAGCCGAGAATACCATACCGATTGCGTTGCCAGTCAGGGCAGTTCTGTTAGTCATCCATGAGAGATTTAACAACGAGTTGAATCTTTTTGTGAGGCATAAAGTAATGGCGCCAGTGGACAGGCCTACCGGCTGAGTCAGTCAGGTTACAATGACTCCAAAGTAGTTTGGTGATATTCGTGCGTGAATTGGCCTGATGCCTCTGAATGGTATACTCCGAAGGAAACAATATAGGTTGTCAACTCTAGACGATAATTCGCTCGACTTAAGCCAAGCTTGTTCTGTACGAAAGTGGGCTAGTCCTCTGCGCACTGGCAGCCGGTGCTGGATAGAGAATCTAACAATTTACTCACGTTTGGCGCCCATTTCGAGCGTTTCTGTTGGATGAGTTTACCTTTTGAATTATAAGTGTCGGATGAAATGTACAGAACCGTCTAATTCTCACTCTTAATAAATTCGAGGGTACGAATGATGTCCCTGACGATGTGGTGATATACGGAAGTACGAGTACGGAGGACGACCGGAACCTCGGAGCTTTTCTAAAATGATACATGGCGCAAAGAACAGCGTCATCATGCGATAAGATAGTTTTCCGAGCGATAGAAGTGACGTTCCGTGGTCACCTACTCGTCTGGAGAACTGAAGGCTGATCCAGAACACAAAACCTTCGAAGAAGCCAAAGCCGTTTTGTGTCTTAATGAAATGGCCATTTACTTGAGTCGATTTCTCCGAAGGTTCGCCAACATAATGCATCCAACTCGACAACTTGCGTACAAAGGAGTCGTGTAGATGTTGAGGGAAGCCCGGCAATCAACGTTTGACGAGATGAAAGTATTAATTTTGATAGCTCCGGCAGTGACATATTATGATCCTGAACCTCTTATGATAATCCAATGTGACAGCAGTCAATCATGCTTTGCAGCTGTGCTACTACAACAAGGGAGACCAACTGATTGCAGAAACCGGGGCATTTTGACCGCGGAACGAAACTGTGTACAAATTCAAAATAAAGTGCTGGCACTGGTTTTTGATCTGGAACGCTCCAACACATACACATTCAGAGGAAAGACAAACCAAAAACTTCTGACAAAAATAGTGAAGAAGTCACTGAGTGTCAGGCCCCGACGTTTACAATGGATGATGAGGCCAAAAAAGTAAGACGGTGAGATGGTCTACTAGCCCGGAGACCAGTTGCACATCGAAGATACTCTCCTATATGTTTACATACCAGGTGCTGTGACGGAAGATTCTGAGTTCGAGACGATCGCATCAGTGGACTTTCGGATGGGACCAGTGGACAAGATGGTGGAGCCGAAGGACGCGGCGAAAGTGAATCAAGTACTTTAGAGGCCAACTCGTGTCACAAAAGGTGGTTTGACGCAGGGATAAAATGAACCTGCATGAAGAACTGCCAGCATTTATCAAGGTCCGCGATCAGTTTGTCCAAGCAGAAATACTTCTCAAAGGGAAGTTGGTCATCCGGAAGGTCTTGCTGCAGAAGTTCACTAAACAAGTCAATGTGGCATATGCTGGGGTGAGCAGTTTTGTCCAGAGGACAAATGAACCTCACTTTTGGTTACGCGTCTAGTGAGATAGAAGAACGAAGTGCGAAGCCTGCAGAGAGCGCGACTGAAGCCAAGTGAAAGAAATGGTGCTGCTTGGGGAAATTCCGGTATTATCCTGACAACTAGTTGCGGCTGAGTTATCCGCGCACTAGGGAGAACATTATCTAGTCATGTTGGACTGTTTGTTGGACTATTTTGAAACCGAATGGCTAAGCAACGTCATCGGAGGTGCAGTTGTCAACAGACTGTGTGCTCACCTTTCTCGCTAGAGCATGCCGAAGGTGTTTTTTCTTCATATCAGCTCCCAATTTGTGTGCGCTCTACTTGAGAAGTTTGCAGATAGATGACAGCTTCAACGTCGAGAAAACAGACCGCGCCAGTCAGTCAAACTAGGAGGCTGAAGCGGCAGTTATGTCCGCCTAGAGATCACTACAGACTGCCCAAGAGTCAAGGGGAGACCCATATATAGTCCTTCTGGAAGGAAGAAACACCGAATGAAATCATCGGATACAGT
This sequence comes from Paragonimus westermani, assembly GCA_008508345.1. Lineage (NCBI taxonomy): Eukaryota > Metazoa > Platyhelminthes > Trematoda > Plagiorchiida > Troglotrematidae > Paragonimus > Paragonimus westermani. The sequence continues at coordinate 17,978 of QNGE01006965.1, forward strand.
ACGATGAAGCGAGTGTTTGAGAGAAGGACGCGGACGAAAATAACCGGTGGCATCTGAACTGATGGGCTATGATATACTAAATGAGTTAAATGTTCAGGAGAGTCTACAAACACGCAGAATGCAACGACAAGTGCATTACGGTCGCTTGGATCACAGACTTACAAGCCTTAAACTGGGAGATTAGGTGTGGGTGTAGTGTGTCCCTGGAAACCCGGGAAACAGGACACGTGGTGTGGTGGTCAGTGATCGTGGGCATAGGTCACGATGACGACATTGACGGAGTTGTGAGGAGAACATATCATGTGCATTCATGGAGAGGACTTCTCCGGGAAGAGAGGTCCGTGGTGCAAGCCATGAGGATCAATCAATAAAGAGTAGAGGACAAACCTATCGAAAAGGAAAGGATGCCGTGCGATGAAACTGGATCGGTTTGTTGATTGGAGAAGGTTCAGCAAATCAATGCTCGCGCACAAGCTGCTACAGACGGAGTTATGTTCAAACTGGTGCCAAGCAATCATAGACGGCGATCAGCTGCTGTTGAATGTGTATCTGTTTCAAACAACACAGCAGCAAACTTGTCAATCAAAACACGAGAGCGCCTGTCGTTTGGTAGTAGTCGTAACTACTGTTGTTCCTCAATAAAAGAGTGCTGTTTTCCCAACGAATTGAGGTTGTTTATTGCCGCTTAGACTTCCGATCCAATTTCCTCTCAATTGGGCCAACTAGTAGGCTACAAAATGATTGCGAATTTGGAATTGTTTCCATTCGTGTGTGTATTCCACAATAGCGTGCGCTCATTTTTCAGTGGTGGGATGATGCCGCTCACTCCATCCTCGTCATAGACAGTGGGTCACACTGATGCTTAACTGCCACACAACCATGAAAGAAAGGCAAACCCTGTATGGAAAGAGAAGGATAAAAGAAGGGGACGGGAAGTGACCTAACTACGTCTATATTCAAACATCCAACATCAAGGTGCCTACACCTTGCAAACAAGCAACCGAGCTGCAAGTGAGAGTAAGGTGTCATCGGCAAAACAGCTTCCTTACGGCCTTCATTGACCCGCGTCATGAAGTGCAACCACTCCACAGACAACTCGGACAAACAACGGCAAACTCCACCACACTGAGCTCGATAAACCGCCATCTAACAAAGAGTCTCCAGCAAACGAATCTGCGTTGCGAGAGCCGCAGGCCGGGAGAGGAACACGATCTACAGTTCATCAGAGCAGAAAGAAGATAATTATTGCGATATGTTAACATTTCATTTACTCTCATCTGTCGCAATCGTAAAACATGCCAGTTATATACATCACACAGGGACTAGACACACATACAAGCACACCATTTACCATGTAATCATTACCATGGCAACCCGACCGGTTGCTTCATCCACTTCTGTGCACATAACGTCGTTCGGTAATTTCGAATGAGCATCGCTTCGCAGAAAGCTAGTAACTTCGGATTTCTGGTGCGCAAAAGTATATTGAATGAGTTTACTGGGTCAACTTGATGATCTGTCGTCATGAGATGTTTAGCAATCGATGACGTTGGATTTCGAGTATTCAATGCACCAAGTTGGGGCTGGTGCGTCATCTGATTTTTCAACCACTGTTGCCTAAAGGGAAATTACCAACAAGCACGATCAAT
>QNGE01006966.1:0-26734 GCA_008508345.1 Paragonimus westermani
CAACAGATATATCTTGTTTTGTGGTTGCAGCTGTGAGCTGACGGACTCAAGCGTATTTGCACGAATCTAGCTGGCAGACATGGATCCCGACGGTTTAGAATCAAGCATGTACCTCTTAAACTAATCGCCATCCTTTGTTAGTGAACCAGGGCTGCTCAGTCAGTCTCATTACATGGCGATGGCACAGCAACTCTAACAGTCATGGTTGCCGCATGAAGATTTTAGTGCGTATTCGGTAGTGAGGTTAACTAGCTGACTGGTAAGTCAGGTAGTGTAATCACAACCATTAGTGTGACAGGCAACCAGACATTCTGGCTTCGATTGTTCCTCATACTTATGAACTGACATTCCACAGTATGAAAGCACCGTAGGACAGCGTTATTCTAAAGTAACGGTTCCAGTGATAATGCTGCAAAAGGAAACACTACGAACGAACATGAATCAAAGGCCGAGGTAGACATGCACACGACCTACGTGGTTGGAAATCAAGATGACGCCAACACGTTAACACGTTGAGTTACATCAAGAACAGTTGTATTCTGTGTATCATTTCACTTTGGAGTAGGCCAAGTTTCCGTTCCACTTCGGGCCTGCTCTGGGTGGATAAACCGGTCCAGTGGATAACTGGTTTGTCAGCCATGTTGCCTGCACGGTGAACATAATGAATATCAAGTCCGAAAATTATAATTTGAGTTCGCATTGAATCAATGAACTGTCTTAGTTTTCGAGGTTGTTGTGTGTATCAATACACACTGGTTGGCTACAATGAAATCGTCATGATAATTTTCTGGCACAGACTAGAAGACCATGGAGTACATAGAATGTACATCTTTCACCGTGAAATCCTCAAAATACTCATGGTGCACAGGAATCACTAATTTTCGTAGGATGAGAGTTGTCAATAATTACCGTTGGTACTGATGTTTGTACGTGGCTGACAGGACTTGTTATCAATCGTGGTAAAAACAAGGCTGATGCGTTTTGCTCGCATTATTCGCACACTCGTAAATTCCCTGTTGAGTTCTCACGTGAAACAAGGCAGGCTGTTATCAGAATAAACGTCACGCTGTTTGAGTCACTCATGAGTCACTCGTATGATGACGTCTGTTCACTCTATCATTTTCAGCCCCAAACGCACAGTGGATCTACGCCTACGCAAGAAATACTAATCATGTTGACTGAGTGGAACGTGCAACAAAACTAAGGGTCAAAGTCGATCCGTTGAGCGACCGCTTAAGTTCTCTCTCCGATTCCGGCAATTGGACTAGTGGGTGTTCTGCATTTTGTGCTGTACAGGTATCATAGTGGAAAAAAGCCGTTCAAGTTAACGATTTGTTCGTTGAATTAAATGTGCTTCTCAAAATAAATTCACTATCAACGAAGCTCCACATTTGTGCAGTCCTAGACGTTGTTGGATGTCACCAGATGTCGATTTTTTGTGCCTTGCGATTAAATTTTAACAGGAACACTCACAGCATTAGGTAACATGCAGTCGACTATTGACACGAGTTCAAGAATGGTGTACAGCATTGCATGGCTATAACGATTTTCATTCTGAGGATAGAGAAGCTAGAGAGCAAAAGTTCTCTGGTCCAGGAATGTCTTTTCACCTTGACCTTTGTGTTCATAATGACGATCACCCTAAAAACTCATCGTAACCAACATTACCCTTCCCACGCATAACCAAACTGCTTATAACGAACTGTGCGGAATGAAACAGTGTATTACCCCCATGTCATTGGGGCCGGTTATCTAGCACAGACCAGCTGAAGAGGCCGCGCGATTATGTGTACTGCAGTGAGGAACCACCAGACAGCATTATATCTCGACCGAGCCGCTATCATCGTGGACATATCGACCAGTGGGGATGTCAGCAGATGCAGATGCCTGTGTAGCCCAGGCGCCTTTGACGAAATTGTAGGAGCAGATAACGTTTTAGCTAATTTCACGGACGTATATTTTAAGGTGATCGTTTTTCGTGCACAAAAGTGCCAGACCATCGTTGAGAAAAACATTGTTCATGTTCCTTTTGCACACTAATATTTTAAAAATATTCATTACTGACCTATGAGAGAATTTACCAGCGTTTCACATTTGTGACTGCAGTATGGCAACCACTCAATCAGGGGCTGCAAAACCACACATGCCAAGAACGTCATATGAATGACATTATTTGCACATCGTGGGCATACCGATCAACAAACTACGCCCACGCGATGAATCAGACTATTGCCTCCTGCCAACCAACAAACTATCACGCAGTAACTCGACACGACTGGAAATTAAAGGTTCCTGCACTTGGGAAAGTGCATTTCAGCCAATAACGGATTGTTTCTCTAGAACTCAGAACAAAAATACTGTACACCCTGTCCGAGTACATGTGAGTTAAAAGGGAGATCCAAGTGTTTTACAGAACAAGATAAGTGTCTACTCATTTAATTAAAATGAACGCCTTAGTTGGCGTCTTAACAAAAACCATCCGGTGAAAGCAGCAGAAGATTCCTTTGTGGACTTGCAGGCAGACGAAGGGGTTGGTCTGGATGAACAACGAGTGGAGTGATCTAAACATCATATCCCTGGGATTTGTCAGTAATACAATGTTGTACTTCACAACAAAAAGTACAAGTGGAATACAGTGGATCCCTGAAATCAGTTTTGGCATGAATTTTGAATGTGTGATCTTGTTCTTCACTAGCTATCTGTCAATCAAGGTTCAGCGATTGTGCTGAAATACTATGCAGTTGGTGGTTCGGATGAAAATCAAAGTGTGACAGTCCACTCCACCACGTCGGTGTGTCTTATCCTGTCTTTGGCAGAAAATGTATGCAGCCGCCAGTTTCTAAGAGCCCAGTGTGGAAACGCACACATATTCGGCATGATTATGACCATTTTCGGTTGAATAACCAGTTTATGATCTGAAGCTGAATCCAGCTGCTGCTGTAGACTCTGGTTCGACAAGTGTGTTGAAACACTATAATTAATCCACTTGGTTTTCTGATTGTGAACAGACTGTCTGAAACACACCCAAACGTTGAACTGAAGTCCTAAGAGGAAATTACGAACTACGCTTTAGTAAATTTTATCGGGGGCGTGGAAAGGTGCAATTTGTCGTTATGACTTTGCCACAGCCATTTTCGAGGTGTTGATGAGTATAATGGAGAGAATAAACCCATGAAGGACTACTGGCAAATATTGTGGTCGGTTAATGATATGGGGCAACATCACACGAAAAACCACTGCTCAAACTAATCTATTTATAAGATAATTATAAACATAGCCACAGATCATGTCAGACGTTGCGAGTTGAATTCAATGTGTAACATTCACTCACTGGATACACTTGTGGTGTAAGCAGACCTGAACTTATGGAGCTTTGGCACAGTTATCGATCTGGATGGCGTTAGGGGACAAACAGTATATGGACGTCAGTGTGAATCTTATTACACGGAAGACAATGCAAGACACATATATTATTGAATAGCTTATTTCTGATAGAGATATTCTGAAGCTTGATTCTACTATTTACATATGTAAAGAATCATCGCCTCTAATGATTATTTCATGTGCATAAACATCTGATTACTGCAGAAGACTTCAGAACGGAAGTCGGAATTGTGATGTTGGACGATGTCTCTCTCTAGGTCATTTCGTCACAGATTAATGAATGCAAACTTCAGTGAGGCAAGGCTTTATAGCGTTCGAAAGGAGCGGGATTAATAATTACCACTTTGGAACCGAACAGAGAACCTGAGGCTTTCATAGACAAACAGCTTCAAAGGGAGTTCACCCAGAGATTGAATGGTTGTTTGTGATGGTACTTCAAGGGTGACGATCTCAACAAGTTGTTATGACTCCTATCGAAACTAATTGTTTCTGTAGCAGAGTCAAACAACGTGATTGAAAAGAAACGCACGACTACTCACACAACTCACGCATTCGCGCACGAGCAATGAAATTGTTAACTGACAATTGCAATTTCCGATTGATGTTTATATTCTTCTGTTGACAGATAAGTCGCTACCAGCTAGAAATAACAACAACTTTGCTTGACTCCCCTACATAAATACCAACATTATAGTATGTACCTGCTGAGGTGCACCGAAATCCACCAGACAATAAATTGTGAAGTCTGTTGTTTACGACTTCTATTCACAACTGTTTTCGGCAACTGTTCCGCTCACTCTCGAGTTCTGGTTTCCCCTACAGCCTGAATATCGATTTCATCTTCCAGGACTCTGATCTCGTCGTATGCCAAAATAACATTGTATCCTATGCTTCACAGTGAGGTACGTGGCTACTTGCGTCAGTTGGTAACACTTGCGTTATCACGTCGATGAGCATATTCCGGTGTGAGCCAGAAAGGAGATGAGATGTAGCTGTATGACGGAACCGTATACTAACTCAACAACACGTCGGAAACAAACATCGGCATCATTCGTTCAGCATCTGCCGCTCGGTTATTTTATGTCAATTTAGGCGAAGCGTTTAGCACAAGTTGTGTTGCAAGGCACTGGAGCCTGTTTTGGACTGTAAAGCCGGTAACAGTCAAGATTTGGTGTCGTTCTCTGTGTGTACAGGGAGACTTCTGCTGTGATAGTATTGGTACCAATACAACCTATATACGTAGAGTATAACCTTGGATTGGTGTTTGCAGTCTTGCCCATCTTCATTTAATCGTTCGCTTTTTTCTGTAGGCAATTTATGACCTTACAGTACAGAATGTGCCTGTAGGATGCAACGTGATAATCTTAAGAGACACCATATTACAGTGCGCCAGTTCTGATTTTTATTATGCACAGTGTGTTGGATTGATTGATAAAGGTGTACAATTTCTGTTTGAAACATGGCATCAACTGCCCATTAATCATTGATGCAATAATGTTACTCAGTAGATATGATGATGGATGAATTTCACTGATAGTTTCTTTTCAAGTGTCTGTTTTTCTGAACAATGGGCTCGCTTGTCTAATAATTTTAATGCCTCACCAGTCTTCCACAATGAACCACGTAACACAGGAACTGTGCTGGAACAACCTATATGTAAACGCAAACCAGAAGATTCAGACCTTTCTGTAATTGTATTGAAGACTAGCACAGTGGACATCTGAGTCAGCTTTGGGGCCTTCCTACGTAATATTCAAAGCGCGGGAGTTCAACTGTATGCATGGCCAAAACCAACGTTCCTAGAGGGGGAAATGAAGTGAAATTGAGATATACCCTAAGCTAAGTAGAATGTCTCGAAGCTCATGTCATAGAGTCTCAGTTCTCTAATGATCACTGCGGTGCGGCGTATTTGCCGTCCTGTGATGCTGCGCACATTCTATGTCCCAACAAACGTTCATAAGTGGTTTATTTATGACTACGTACAAATACACACTACGGAAATTTTCGCAGGCACCACCCCCTCTTCCACAAAGTTTACCTCCTTATATCTACCGATCTTAGTCCTAACTGACGGTGTTTGATATGGACGGGATAACCAATAATGCTATTTGGCGTTAAGGTGCAACACTTGTTATGTGGTAATAGCTGACTATTGTTACGGTCGCACGTCAGGACAGCAGTATATACTATACCCGTATATGTACACCATAACCCACGCTTAGCGGATGGGCTTTGTACATATCGAAGTTGAAGCTGTCTGTAAGGCACAATCACTTCGCTGTTTCAAGTACCTTGTCACGATCCTGTGACAATACGCTGGAAATTGGGATGTTAGATGCCGCTGCAACTTTACAGTGAATGGTCAGCTACATTAGGTGAGAGAGGTGTATCGTACCAAACGAATTGTCCCTTTGCTTGTTGGAATTATAAGCTATCGTCCAAAGGACTGGAAATTCACCGACTTTTAACTAATCTCCACCCAACAGGATACCACCCCAAGGTTGAAGTATCTGTGTCAAGAATTTACCGGAGCCATCATAAAAGTGGTACGCCGGTCAAAAATTCTCGTGTATCACCTGACATATATACAACGATTAACCCCCTTGCTTTTCGCGTAAATCTTTTAGAAGCCGTATCTGATATAGTTGTTCGAAATAGTCCACTAAATTATCTCCATCTCCAATCATGCCAACGAATTTTATGCCAGCTTGACGTCTCCCACACCGAGCACTGTTCGCTGACACTGTGTAAGGTGCGAGGTGGACAGATAATGACTTGGCATAGAAAAATGAAGTCGTTCACGAAGGGGTTGGTCATTGTGATCCGTGTTCGTCTCCCGGACTGGGGCCCTCGCGACTCACAGAGTCGGTGGCTGGAGACTCTAGGTGAGGTAGCGGCTAATCTAGCTCAGTGGCGTGAATGCTGTCGTTGTTTGGCCGAGTTGTCTGTGAAGTGAGTGCATTTAATGACGCTAGGCAGCGAAAGCCGTAAGGAAGCTTTCTCGCTGATGACGCCTTACTCTCACTTGCAGCTAGGTTGTTTGTTTGCAAGATGTAGGCACCTTGATGTTGAGTGTTTGAATATATACCTAGTTATTTTCAGTAGTTAGATCCATTCCCATCCGCTTCTTTTTTCCTTCTCTCTTCCTATATATGGTTTGCTTTTTCTTCGCTGTTGTGTGGTAGTTAAGCATTAGTGTGAACCACTGATGTTTTGCTGTCTATGATGAGGATGGTGTATATTTATATATATGCATATGCATACAAATGTACAAATATATATATATATATATGAACGCGAAAGCTATGATCAGCTATATGTGGTGTTTAATTTGGATATTCAGATGCATTAAGCCATTCTGAGGAGAATTAATCTACCACACATCGAGGTCCCAGTAAATTATTACAACGCATCTCAGATAGGGTTGTCACAGTTGTCCCAGAACCTGTGGAAATATCCCGAGATGGGAAACTGGAGAGCTGGATTTCTGAGTTTTCAGTGATTTTGAAAACAATTGTGATTGTATCGATACTGTTGTCCAACGTCTCAGGGAGATGCTTCAAAAAGCCATCCCTCATTTCCGCTGTTTTCACTGTAGGATTTGTTAATTTTGTTCGGGTGTCATGTGTGTTTCATTACATGATGTGGCGGTTAAACATTACTAGCCACACCTTTTTTGCCATTTGATTCATCTTTTGTTCACGTCTGATCCTGTTTCGTACATTACTGGTAACATTTTTTGCAGTCAAAGTCCCTGGTTACTTCTATTGGCTCTCGTACCGGCAACTTACTCTTTCTTTGATAAGCTTACCACTGTCTAGGAGTGTGCACCCTACCTGTATCCGATGTGCACATCACTGTCGTGATAGGCTTTTTCATGTTCAGCCACTCAGACGATTGTCAGTTCCTTGTGTATGTCTGCAACTACTTCTTCGCATCGCCACCCGAGTCACTCGTGCGTGTAGCCTCACCACGTCACCTGTGCGCTTCCAAGAGGACGTTTTTTGGCCTGCTATACCGTCAGACGACCGATCGTTGCTAAGGTAGAGTGAGATCTCTGAGCCGATCACAGTAATGACGTACACGTTGAATACACATAGAATCCACAGACCTGGCCAAAGGTAAGCTTATCAAATAAGGGGTAGGAGCGGGAGGGTCTTGCTCGTTTGAAGATCGTCCATTCATCACCCATGGTTCAAGAATCACTATCAGCAACCAGGGCTAGTAACCGCATGAAATGTGATCAGTAGTATGCAAACATGAAGTGGCAAAGTACAATTCATACGCAGTATTAATGAAGATGACTATATTAATTCTGAACAGTGAGGGCTCCGTTTGTGTGAATCAGTCCAGTACCCAAAATTTATTATAAGCGCGCTGCAGGCGTAGGACACAAATAAGACATCCTTGTGCAGTTTCACTGCCAACTGATTTATTGGACTGGGATGCTAACCAAAGCCATGAACTACTGTCTGACAGGTTAATCGATGAGATCGAGTAAAGTGATCAAATCAGCATACAGAATGAAATTTTAGTGAAGCTATGTCAGTTACCTGATTGAAATTGCCAAACAGCCGTGTCGTATTTTTAACCAGTGATTTGTCTCTGTCACCAGTGCCTTCTCCCGCTTTGAATCTCACACCTACGTCCTGTGACTCGGACCACCGTGGTCCTTGAAAATGGTCCACAGAGTGGTAGAGTAACAAATAAGTACGAGTGCAAAGAGGTAAGTAGAAGCAGAAGAAGACGAAACAGTGGACCGTCATGAACTAGAAGGGTCAACAACTGTATGGATGCGTATTTGCCACTGGTTGCGATATATTACCAAGCTAGAAAATATGGACAGTAGTGAGCTCCCCGACCAGGTAAAGGACGTCCACAAGCTCCGCCCAGCGGTCAAAGCCTTCATAGCCTGCGATCACGCTGTCTAAGGCCGCCTTGCGGTTTCCTCCCACGATTAACAGCCACATAAAACGACGCACAATGCGGTAAAAGCTCCACCGATATGCGAAGTACGTGACCCAACTAGCGAAGACTGCATTCCCACTGTCTCGGTTATTTACCGCGAACTTGCTCATTTTACAAGTACGCACCAGTGGACTGTCGCGTTACTCACACAATCATCTCATTTGGTGGTGAATTCCGTCGGACACAGTGGTTTCGGAATACCAAGAGTCTTTTTGCATCTTTCACACGAAACGGGTCAAGTCTCTGCTCTCCAGAGTAAAACTGAATACACGTACGAGTTTTAAACTCTGTCTGTAATCGATAAGTGGATGGCCCTGCACTACCACAATTGACAGAGGTCAGCGTATACACTGAGTACTTTGCTCGTGGTCACCACATCAACAATATTACAAGCTGACGGAATGGAATTATTCAGGTAGGTGGTTTTTCGCATGCCCTCCAAACGTTCTCGACGGAGCAGCCAGCGTGATAATAAGAGAGGATTATGTTGTTGCATAACCACCGTGAGAATAGAGAAATATTAGCTGTCTCGTTATGAAGTGTGCGTGGCGGTGAACAGCATAATGCTTAGATGAGCCATTGAAATATGCTCACTATTATTACCGACTAACAGATCATGTGTCCGACAAACCGCCCGGCTGGTGATGCGGTCCTCCTCCTACTAATATTCAGTAATCGATAACACTATGCCACAACATCAGACGTGACCCAAACAGAAACACAGACCACGTGTTAGCACCCAAGGTCTTATTGGTTCAACAAAATGTGCAATTGGCCAGACTGCCAGACTTAAGGCCAATAAGGTGCAAGGCAGTTAGATTGCCATGATCAGTTGCGGGCAATCAGAATGCGGCCGGAAAAACGACTGGTTCAGTGAGTATATAGCACCCTCCTGGGATAAACTGAGCAGCGGATTGTCAACCCTATCGTCTTTACGAGCGGACTGTGTTTCTGAATTGCGCAGTAAATGGATTGCACCTAAAATTCACACGCTGTACCTATCACGCTGCATAACGGGCTGATGCTGACGAAGCTAATTTGTGATTTCCTTCTTCTCTTCGATATCTTTTCAGTGTTTTTGAGTAGAGAGGAGATGGCATCCTGCAGACCGAAGGGTGATTCTGTTAATAATAGATGACTAATCATGATGTAACATTTCTTTAAACGGCGCTTTCTGATTATTAGTGAAACTTGCTCATTCATTTAACTTTTTTGGACTTTTCATAAATTTGAATTAATTGTGTTCTGGCACTCATCTTGTCTAAGGTGGATTCCGTTAGTCTACATCCTCCACCATATGCTTGAAAATCTGTACCGTTTTCTTCCCAAAAGCTTTTATCAGAATGTGCGGAATGAAGACAGAGCGTCCTCTGTCAGGTACGTTGTGAATTGTTTAATGGAAGCAGTGCATATAATTTATGGCATTTCAAGATTGACGATACAATGGGAAGACAGTCGAGGCAAATGCTATCATTTCCGGATTGTTGTCGAATACGTTATACACTTTCTCTGTGAGTTTAATTCTGATTGAAACCATCTGAATTGATAAAATGCAGGGGTATGCTTTATCATGCTAACGGCATCATGCAAATCACTTTGTGGGATTTTGTGGGTTTGCCAAACAGTTTCAATTTGTTGAAATTAAACAGCACAGCTATGCACTGAATTATACCTACAGTTGGTTTTTGTTCTTCCATCCGGATAAACGCTACGGCCAATCGAGTTCCGCTCTTGATAGAGCTAATCACTATCACACACGCTTTTGAAACGGGGGTTTAACTCCGGTTCTTGCGTTTACGAGGTGTGTGTGGTTTGCTATCTACAACAAAGACATCACTAAGGTGCTAACCGAACTTTTACATCTGCTCACTCAGTGATCGTCATGTTCAGAGAGCGCTTGGTGGTTGCAACAGTTTCTCCAGGTGACAGTAATCGTCCTATGGATTTTAGTTCATGATCATATTTTATACGGATCTAACTGCCATGTCGCAAACCAATGATCACGTTTGCATCATGCCAAATTGCCTCATTTATGTTCAGTTTCTATGAGTAGTCGCCGTGTCAGTGTGTTTCACTATTTATCATGAAACGACGACAATAGCAGCAACAGAAAACCCCCAATGGAAGCAATAAGGTTAGGATGCTGCGTCCCCATTGGGTGGGTAAAATTTCGACCAGGCTGCATGGAAGTTGGTAACCACGCTTCAACAGTGATTTCTGATAGCTGCAGTAATTTGTTACTTCCGTGAAATAATCCTAAACATGGTAATCTTCTTATTTTACTGTAAACTAAGATATTTTGGATGGGCAACCTACAACATATCGGTCAAGTTGCATCTGACGCAGAAATATTCTCATAGCTATTGCTTCCTAGAAATCTTCCGAAGGAACTGGTAGTCGAAACAATTTTCTAGCCTCACAAAGGTTAAAACTTATTGTTATTAAAAACCGTACATTTCTATCTACCATTTCAGGTCTGTCCCGTCAATCGCAAAGGTGCCGGAACATCTACTGCATTGACCCTTAAAACTCTCGATTCAGGTAAGAAGTCTGCTCTTGAAAGTGCCCATGTGACCTTGTGAAACAAAAAACAATCAACCTCCAACTGTACCAGTGCCTTTTACAGTTCGTTTGTTTATTTGAAAGGTCTAGGTATCATGGTGTTAGATGTGTGTGTTCAAGAATTGAATCTTATCATTACTCCCTCCTGCATCGTTAAACTTGGGCTTATTCTTAACCTCTTCGTTTTATGATGGCTGATTCTGGGTGTCGGTCACTGGTGGTGTGTTGCTGTTTTTCAAAAGGATGAGGTTGACAACTGCAGTGGCCTTAAATGAGCTGTTTTCAGCATTTTTATACAGATAATCTGAACTCCCATTTAACCTTACACAGGGACCTGTTAGCCCTCAAAACCGATGGTCATTATATTGAGACGTTCAGAGGTAACCGTTACCTGGGAACCACCCAAAATGACCCCCGGTCACATCTTGATCTATGAAGTTTATTTAAACCGCAAGAAGACTCCGGTCTATTCTGGCCATCGTTGTCGCCTGATCGGACTGCGTCCAGATATGAAATACTCATTTGTGTTGAGTGGATGACCCATCGTGACAACCGCGTTGTTTATGCATGTACTGGATACATTCCATAAGAACACATTACACTACTTTTTCTCACACCTTTCAGGTTATTGTGGGCACAAATACTGGCAAATTTAAAAGCAAGTCCACCAAAATGCGCACCCCAAACGACAAGCACAAGCAGTATATACGTTTATTTATAGATATTTATGTCTATAATCTCAATAAAGTGTGTCTGTCTATGAGTGAATGAAAGATGGCGTATTTATTCGTGGCTACAGTCAGCGGATATGTAGGCCAGCTCGTTAACATGAAATCGAGGCTTATTAAACCTAAAACAGCACAATGAGGTGTGTAATCACTAGCTAGACCAACCACAGTGAGTGTTTATACAGAATGAAGATGGCATATGTGCTTATATCTCAGGAGGTAGCCAACAAAATTCGATAGCTTTGTTGGCTTCAACCGCAGTTACTGACAGCTGTAAAGTTGATAACAAAGTGGACACGTGTATTCTCAAGTTGGAATCGTGTCTTACGTACCATAGAAAGGACAAACATTTGTGAAGGCAATACCATTAACTGAAAGAACGATTGTATAACAAAACAACGTAACCAACAGAAATAAATCTATGAGTGTATGTTCTCAGTCTCATGGATATGAGTAAGGTATTAAATGGGACACGCTGTTCTGTTCTAGTATGTCTTTAATTGGTGATGTAGGTGATCCTATTGATCCTGATCTTGTGTGTGGTACATTCTCTTCTATGTCTTGTGGAGTGGTCGGAGCTCACATGGTACAGGATCACTTCATCACTTTTAATCGACACTAGTTATACTGACAAAGCGAATAACCGTGTACACTCTGTCAGTATAGAAATTAATTAACCTAGCCAATATAGCCTGTATGGTTTTATCAACCGGGTTATAGGTTTGCAAAATACAGTACATGATGATGGATGAATGGTATTATTCACGCTATCAAAACATTTGATATGGACTGACTGGCAGAATCGAATAGAGTTGGAAATCAGGAGCTTATTTTCACCTTCAGCTCAGGCAGATCAACTGAGTGAACTTTTGGACAATGGGAATTGTGTAGTTAAAAATATTATGGTCAGACATAGACAACACTATTTTTAAATTGTTAGCGTTAGTACAGATTCATTTTAAATGATGGATGAACAAAATTTCAGCTACATCAACAGTTGTCATTGGATGAGTGCTCCCCATGAAGTTTGTATATTGTAATTTCTGTGATTTAAATTGTATGATCAAAGCTCTCAGTTGGAGTCGATACTTTGATGAAATTGTAACTCTTTTAGTTATTGCCCTTTTTTGTTGCTTGACACAACGCACAATGTATTCTTTCACATTTGTCCTGTTTACAATTTGGAAGTAATGAACACATTCTTGATAATATTAACAATATGGAATGAGAATATACACGGAGTTCGTGTAAACGGATGCGATGGCACATTTTTGCGACCTTCTGGATAACCCCATAAAATAACATCATAACTGAAACATCCTCCTTTCCTCATTCTGCGACAACAGGTACTTCAACCCAACAAAATCCTCGGTGAATTGGGAAAATAATGTATTTTTTCAGTTTAGAAGGTGTCATTTTTCTGACAAGCTATTAACTATTGCTTCGAGAGAAATATCCGTTTCAGACGTATGCCAACATGTAGTTTACTCTCACCAGTCGCAATCGTAAAACCTGCAGTGTATACATCAGACAAACCCAGACAGACAGTGACTAGACGCGCCGTGGGTTCGTATCCCATCCCCGTCACCAATACATATAAACACACCATACGCTACTGATGAGTAGTCGGAGATTTGGTTAATTTCAAGTTGAGCACCAGTCACGTTTGAGGCTGGCATGAAAGTTTGTCTGAATGCAAGGGCCGCGATCAAACGTGGTTGACGTGCAACCTGAAATTACCCAAATCCCCGACTAATCAGCGATCTGTAACATTGCCTAGCAGGTCTAATGAGATCGGAGATTTCGACTTGTCTCGGAGGTCTGAATCGCAGAGTTATCGTTATCTATCAAGACGATCGAGTGACCTGATCATTGCTCACAGGCAAGATCTGTCGAGCGTTCAAATATGGTAATTTGGTCTTGTTCAGTATGAGGTCATGGGTGCAGTGTTCAATAGGGTTGCCCAGTAAAAGAGCGGTCAAAATTCTTATCTCGTCCATGACAACAACATGCACTATCGACGAGCTCACAGGAGTACCAAACTCAAGTCTGGTGTTTATTTTCGAAAAAACGTAGCTGGAAAGTCTATCCGAACGCGAAGGTTGCGATCAAATATGAGTAATCTCCAGCATAAAGCCTATTACGCTGCTTTACAGTATAAGCAAACTTCACATACTGCTGTCGATGCATCCTTTATTCATCCGGTTCTTAGTGTTTCAGCATTCTGATTGGTCCTAATCACCTTTCCATCGTCTTCCACTTGTCATCACAAAACAACACCAACACATTACGGTTTACTGATGTGTAGTAGGGAATCTTGGTTTTCATATAGATTGAACATCACCCACAATTGATCGCAGTTGTCCCACTCCCGTAGACTTTCCAGTCGGATCCTCGTTAGGGCTAGTCAGTAGTGCATATCCTTCCCACGATCAGAACTAGAACTCCGACCACGTTTTGATGAGGCAACCGTGTTTACCACTGTGCGATTGACTTCACATTAGGCACGACTGAATCATCATATGTGAGCTCTCGGCCACTTTCGCTTGTTAGTACTGTTCTAATCGCCTAATCGCCTCCGGTGACCATATAACATCCACTTCCTCTGAAAGTAGATGACGTCCTGCCACGAAATCTCAGCTGTTCTCACCGTAAAGTCTATCCCAAAAATCATCCGACTTGCTTCATGGTATTTCTTCAAGTGTAGCAGGATGACAGAACTATATTTCTCTTCCGGGTGTTGACGATGAATATCCATCCAACGAGTACAAAGATATCTACAGCCCCAATTATGATTCTTACTTTCAAGTGTATCTGAATGAACACATGATAGTACTCTTCAGGAATAAAATTCCCAGTGAAATGAATGGAACTTCTCTGGATATTAATGCGCTCTTCATGTGACGTACTCCGAGGAAGTTTTCCCACCAAATACCACATTCGTCACACTACACCCTTTAATACACGTGCTTCTATGATTTCTCTATGAACCGTAGGTTTCTGCTTTTATGTGCACACCAACTGAGATCATAGTGACAGATGGTGTTTTTAACGGCTCATAGTGCCTACCGTGCAATGCTTATTCCAGTGGATTAGAGACGGTCCAACTTACCATCGTCCTGTTCGTTTGGTTCTGATCCGGTTCACCTCGCTTCACAGATGCCTGTTCCGCGCGACTTTCAGTTCTTGAGTTCAGCTGGCGTAAACAACTCGGACAAAATTCACATGGTTCTCTTCAATCAACATTCACACTTGAGAACATGACCAATTTATCGACCAGTGATAAACCGTTTACAGCTGATAGCACGGAAAATCTACTTTTTTGCCTCGGTTAACTTCCGTATCCATGCCCTGTTTAATCAGCAGTCCAGAAGGAAAGGTGGTCGACTCCATAAAAGATAGAGTAAGTCAATTTATATTCTCAAGGATTATTAATTTGTGCGATTGGTATGTTTTTGTTTAACTGCCGCGGTTTGCCAGCATCTTGACTATCAGTGAACGTGAATTAGTGCAGAATTTTCAGCAATCGGACGTCCATAGATTTTCAGTGCTTAACATGTTGAGGGTGATGTAGCGCGTAACTCCTTACTTCTGCTATTTGGTGTAATCAACTATACTAGCCTCATAATTAGTAGAACAGGCACACATCGACAAGTACGATCATATGACAACAATTGAACGTGATAACTGACGAAATGTTAACCTGGTGTAACAACATAAAAACCCCCACGTGCAGGCTAATAAACCGGTAGTCCACCTAGAAGAACTTTGTAATATAGTGCTGGATGTGTCACTGTGCTAGAACGTTAAATCATTGAGAGTTACCGTGTTACTCATGAGGCACCACCACGCTTGCACACGTACGAGGGAGTCTGTGCATCTGTGTGGCGCGAGTCTACTTACCAGCAAGCAGTTTGAAAAGCGTTCACTGTTAATCGATGCGCGATCAGTGGCCCGTTTGATTAAAAAATATTTGATCAGCACACCTTTGAACTGCAATGTTTGGTAAGCGAATGACTGTCAATCACTCACTCAATCAATTCTCTGCGATTCGGCCTCGCATATTGCGAATGCTTATCAGTTTTGGAGAAAGGAGCAAATAACCGGCGCTCAGTGACGGGAGTGTCCGGATAAAGTACACACCATTGGTGTATGAACAAGGTCTGGTCCATAGGTGTCCCGGTTGCCTTTCTGACGCCTATTTACAGAACAGTGGTTCGACTCATAGGTATGCATAGTGTTGATAGGGCTCAGTTAGTCGGACACAGATAACAATCACTTCGCCAATGGAAACTGAAACCAACTGCTTGTGGCCTGTCATGGGTATTTTCGTGGTTACGAAATAATTTAGTGGTTGAGGAAAAATCCAATAAGTAATGCACTGCAGAATAATTCATGTAAGTATTCTACTCAGGACACTCGAAAATGAACCCGTCATATATATACTCCGATTGGTTTGTTTCACTAATCTTCCCTTCTCAAAGACAAGTCGAGCGTTCTAGCGTCAATCGGATAAATCAAATGTTTTGAAATCGAAAGCCCTCTATTTAATTCAGAGGTATTCAGTTAGGACTATAACAGTAAATTCGCCATGTTCCAAGGATAAAAAACGTTAATAGTGATGACACATTTTTCAACCACCGGAGAGCGTTTCCAACGTTGATAACAATAAACGAAATTAGAACTACCAGCAAGTACTGATGCCATAGCTTAGTTATCGATATGTGCATAGTTGATACCATCAAGCACGTTTGACAGAATGTGGTTTATAGACACGAATGAACTCATCGTTCACAAAGTGAGAGTGCTGGGTATACTTTTATCCGGCGTAATAGACAGATGAGCTGAAAAATCGAGATACATACGTACGCAAACATCAAGACATTTTTGTGGTGCAAGCTACCTTACTTCACAACAGTGGCAAGGAATACCCTAAAACTAAACGCTCTCGGGCGGTGTACACAAGGGTTGGATTAGACAGGAGTACTTAAAGAATTTACCACGTTGGGAAGTGCTTCTAACCAGTTAATAGATTACTCGAGAAATCTTCAACCTGACAGGGGAGGGCGTTGTTTGCTCGACGGAGCATCCGGTTCTCACAGCCCGTGCCCGTGTAAATGCCGGACCACCTCGTGGTTCCAACCAATAATTGAGAGTTTCGGTGAACCATATTCGATGCAGCTAACGCCGAGCTGGTACACGGAGCATGACCACCATAAGCTGCTTACTTTTACCACTCGAAAAGCTTGATACGTGCTGGTGACCCAAAGGTTCATGTAATTTGCCGCATGCTAATTAGCTGAGACCACGATAACAGTACCCAGCAAGTACATTGATCACTTCGTCGCAAACACGCCACGTTTCCAGGCGAAGATCGGACACAAGTAGCATCGGCAACGGCCGGGCAGTTTTGTGATTAGAATTGGGAAAAGCCATGCCTGTTTCGATTAATCTCATTGACATTCCATCAGCGGGATCACGAGCTGAACAGCGAGTGCTGTACAACAAATATGTGTGAACCTTCAACAATTTTCGCTCAAGTAGCCCGATCACCTCGAGAGGCGACACAAGACTGTCCTGTCAACTCCAACCTGATCACTACTCACAAGCGAAAGTGGCCGAGAGCTCACATATAATGATTCAGTCGTGCCTAATGTGAGATCAATCGCAGTGGTCAACACGGTTGCCTCATCAAAACGTGGCCGGAGTACTAGTTTTGACCGTAGCAAGGATATGCACTACCGACTAGCCCTAACTAGTGCGAAACTCGAGTCTAGTGCTTCTTTTCAAAAGGGTCCGACTGGAAAGTCTACGGGAATGAGACAGCTGCGATCAACTGTGGGTGATGTTCAATCTACGTGAAAACCAAGATTCTCTACTACTCAGTAAATGGATGGAGCGAAGCGATTCACATTTGGAACCCGTTAAGATACTGTCCTCTGAGTAAGAACGCTATGCGACAACAACATTTGCCAGAGGTAACCGGACTCCATGTGGTATATTTGCCGAAAGTGTTAAAGTCATAATTTATTAAATGAGTGCTCCTAACTGGGGTAACAGACCACAAAGCTAGTACTTCTGAATTCCTCACAGATAAATCTGTGATACTGATTCACAACGGCCTGCTACCTGTGAGGTTCCTGGACGGCTTCCACTGCAGTCTCTTACAGGCATTCTAATCTAAACTTAAACTACATAAGAATATGCCAGAGGGCTTAGCGAGCTAATCTCTAAACAAGTGCTTGTGCTTTTGGCACCTCACGTGTACATAGTTTGTTCAGGACATAATAGCACGTAAAATACTGCATGTATTTTATTCTCTTTTATTTTGAAGCTAGAATTTTCCTTCAAAAACGTCACAGAATTAAAGCCTGATCGTGCTGGTTTCCAGTCTGTCCTACGCGGTAGTTCTCGGACTCATCAGATCGCATGCAAACGGAACACATCGCAGCCACCTGGATGAACAGCCTCTTTCCAAAACCAAACCCCGGCTTCGATAAATTCTAATGTGGATGATAAGCCCAGTTTTTCGGATCGCTGAGCCACTAAGCCTCTGCTGAAGAGCTGGCGGCCGACCAAGAGCCTGAGAAGCAACTACCAAGATATGCTCTGGCAAATCTGTGTAGAAGTGTGGTTGCATCGAGTCGTCCGAAAGCAATGACCGCCAAACAAAAGATAAGCCCTTTGCCAGTGCCACTCGAGAAACCTGATGGGTTGCAGAACAGTGCTTTTGAGACAACCGGTTCTCACAACATGTCTGAAGGTATTCGACCACTCGTCACTGCAGCACCTCTGTATCTAAGGTTTGTTTTATTTGATGAGCAGTGCGCCAGTTGTTATTATGTGCAACTAATTAAAATCAGTCAAATTACTCGTCTTCTTGTGACTTGGTATTATAATAATGACCTACCGAGTAACTTTCATAAGAGACAATGTAGCAGATGCTATCAACCATGAGTAACATTCTAGTTGAAATGATAAAACAGCCAAAAGTGCTCACGATTGTTTGAACTATTACAGTTTACACCGTTTCGTGATACGAATCCACAAACTTACACTCCGCTGACAGGCTTTTTGTATGGTTGAAGTAAGTAGTGAAGGTTACCTAACTTGATATAATACCCTTGATCGAACGTTTCCCGTACGCAACCATCAGCCCACGAACAGCGTCAGTGGATGAATGTTGTAACTTAAGAGTGGCGAACTGTGTAGCTCGCTTTATTTAACGACCCCTATTAAATTACGCGGAAGTTGTCTAATCGTTTGAGCGACCTGTTCCAGAACTCGTACTGCATCCCAGGGTTTCGTGAAACTAGAATTGCGGCTACCGATCTAATGCCTGTCGTAGGAAAACTCATTTGTTACGAAGAGGCTTCTTTGATGATGTTCCTCAGTGCCAATTTGGATGGTAAAGTTTTCCTTATGCTAACCACGTAGAAATATATTATTTTAGAGCAACAAAAGTCAACGGATATGGCAAGTTTTCATCGGCGTTGCCCAACCGATTTGGTCATACATCTGGTTGACCGGTAAAATGGCTAGATTGAACGATGATAAGGAAATAACATACTATGAACCTGGTGACGTTAGTTTTCAGCATTTAGATTGTAATAGAATCTAGTAGTTCGAAAAATGTAACAAGTTCTCCGTTATTTACATGTATACGGTTTCAAGAGTCGTGAACCTCAGTCATGATTTGGCCTGTTAACCATTAACGTTTTTTTCACGCAGGTTACCTATGGAAGCAGATATATATTTGTGGTTCAAGGTCTGTGCTTACTGTGCTCCTTTTCCGATGTAGCTATCCATGGTATGATCGAAAACAATATAATCGACATTACAGCGGAAAAACTTGTCTTCTTCCTCATGGTGGTGAAAGTCACTGTAAACTGTATTTTTGCTCACCCATACTGCTAGCCGAAAGTGAATCGCTGCTATTGGAGGTGGCAAACAGCCGGTATGGGTGTTGCTCACTCTTTTCAACTTTCATGTCACCCGAACATTAGGGCATACCCACCGAGACAGGTGTGGAAAAGGGCGACCGAAGCCAGTTGTGATAATCCATAAGTTCAGCCCCATAGGAATTCAGTTTGTGACGGTGCTTCCTGTTCAGAAATTCACAACAAACAAGTGGAAGCTTGTAATGAGAACAAGTGGCGATTAGCTTATCACGCAAACGAACATCAGTGCGGCACTACTCTACCAAACATGAAGATGGCTTGATTAATCTGCAACCGGGATTGTTAGTGTGCTCTCTCAGACAGGGGTACACACTACTTGGCTCACAGTTCAATCTCTCTAGCAACAAATGTGACAAATGAGTATGGCAGAGATATGATTATGGTGACGTTTGATGGACTATCTTAACGCGGTCGTAGTATATGGTCAAAACATACATCGGACGGATGACAGACAACACGAGAGACTGAACGAGCCGCCACTGAGGGAACTCGGCTCAATGAGCGAAAAGCACTGACGAAAGGCCAGTCAAAGTGACAGAACGTTAACATAGAAACCTGGCTGAGTTGTGAGCCGTAATTCCGGTTCACAAATGCAAACGTGCAATTGTCCGAGAAGCACGAGTATCGAACAGGAAAGATACTGCGCTACTGAACGACTTTTCGTCAGTGTGCTATGATCAGGATGACTGGTTGTGAATATTTTTAGTCTAATTTCCGGAGTGACTTTTGCTTCTCCGCGGTAAATATTGAGGTGCAGACTAAATGAGGTCACTTGCCATTATGAGCCTGTCAATCTCATTAAGCCTAAACTGGATGCAATATATGATTGTTCACCGTAAAGCCCTCAAACTTAGAATAAAATGAATCACTCTCCTGACATTCATTACTTACGAGCACGTCTGCGGTTTCCGTTCAAGGACATTGACGACTTCTGAACAAAAGTGCTTTATTTTTGATACTACTAATTTAAACGTATAGAACCAAACAGGAATTTTTGCCTCTGTGAGCCTATAGTGATGGAAACGATAACAGTTCATTCGGTACCCAAGCGAAATCAGGTCAACATGTGGTAGAATACAGTTGTGGATCCAAAGTCTCATTTTAGCTCCACTTATTTGCATGGGTTAGCAGTGGTAGATTGGAGGAAAAGAGAAACAATCAAACGAGTATATTAATTTTTTGAAGTGCATTGCACAGCTTTTTTTGCGTTAGAAATGATATTGCTGAATCGTACAGTCTAGTGTGGAGAATAGTGTAAGTAAATAGTTCAGAGTCTGCCCGCTGTTCTACTTTATAAAACAATGAGTGCCTTAAGTTTTCTTTTGTCTTTTTTATAATGTATTACACAGGCAAGGAATCGACCCCAGGTTTCTTGCTTCTGCTGTTTCGCGTAAGGAAATCCAAACCACCGGCTGACACATACCAGATCACAACCGTGCAGGATGTTCCGAACACTGAGATGAACTATGTAGACTAATGCATGTTCCAGCCGAACAGTTTAATCTCCATACCGAGACCTCCAATAATTCGACTAATTCCCTCCAGCATTTCGATCACGTAAGAAGACAATCTAACTAAACAAACAAACTCATTCGTTTCGTTAGACAACCAAGCGTTGGTTAGGTCAGTTATTACGTTCATTTAGGAGTTGTACCGTTTGGAGTCAATTAAGTCTTTTGAGTTCGTTTGAAAGAAAACCGTTATAACAAACTTAATAATCAGGTACTTAACTTAGCTAGTCAGAAACCTGACCAAGTTAACCAACAGAAAGAAACAAGCTAAAAAAAATGAAAAATCAACAGAAAACCAGTACTCCGTACGGATTAATGATTTGTGATTGGGATCAGCTTAAAAATCACCGTGGACTGCTGTACGAGCATCAGGTCGATAAATGTCTAACAACGAAACAGACCACAACACGTTGTTGAAAGAAAAGTCTGTTGCATTTCTAATTGGTGAGCGATATCTACATTGTGAAATCACAACATGCCTCGTTTATGTGTATCTACGTCAAACCATTTCGGCTATTAGTTAACCCAATGGCTAGTTCGTAATACAGATGAAGTCTACACCTACTGTTGTGAATCCAGAAGGCGGATGACACGGAGGTTGCTTTATTGGAGAAACCAATACACCACTTAAGCGTCTCACGGGACTAGGAACAAAAACACTCATTTGCACACCGCACTGGTCCGAGGATGATTCAGTCGCTTTGGACATCATGTCTCAGTTCCGCCATGTGACGAAAGTCATTAAGTGCCATTCTGCCTTCCAACGATCCTTCCCATATCTCTCCCGTATTTATCCCGCGATCATTTCGATCCAAGCGGCTACTGAATAGTGGTGTGAGTAGTGTGGTGCGACCGTCTATCCTCACTTCACTACTTCCTTGATGTAATTTTGAAAGGCAGTAGTGTATGCTACGTGCACACAAGCTATGCTTGGGGAAATGAGAGACTAGTTACGCGATTGAAATCGGAACTCATAGTGGATGTGAACCAGCTGTGCTCGAAAGAATATTATTTTGCTGCTTAGATAGAAGTTTGAGCATATCTGAAGACTCGAGTAATCACCAGTTTGTTTGTTCGCCATTCCAGCTGGGCACGCCCGACCACCCTGAAAACCAACACGTCGTTGTCTTTCACTTGTTTCGTTTCTCATTAAAAGCACTGAACGCAATCCAACGGCATAAGACGGCAGAAATTACCTATGCTTCTCAAGCAAACCAGAGTGGTACTTCCGTGGGGAAAACGTGATCAAAAACAACACCTGGTAGAAATAAAAAGAAAAATCACAACCCAAAATCCTTGTAGTTTCGGAGCCTTGCTTCAACTATCTAGACTGCATTGGGCGTCCTCTCCAATGCAGTTGGCAGGGCTATGACGAATCCCGAGATTATCGACTGGGTTTAGCTGCATATTCCACAGTAAAAGAAGCTTTTGATACTTGATATAATGTTACCCCCCACGGAGCCGCTAAATACATACAGCACTACAATATACGCTCACGACAACACCGAGAATTGTGGTCAGCGCCGAACAGTAAGTTGATAACCAATCAGCTAACATTATGTAAATTACCCCTGTCGAATTCATACCACTAAGCTGAAAAATGCAACACGGATCGATTGGGCATAACACTGCGATTACCGAGGATTCAACGTCTTATACCTTCGACCTTGCTTCATTCAGCATTGGTGTTTCGTTGGCGTTCACCGATGAAACAGCCACACGTGTCCGATTCAAAACATTTCGGCCATATCTCCACATTCTAGACAATACTGCGATCTTTTTCTGTAATTCATTTCCACCCGATATCAACGTAGAACAATCTTGAGCAATCACCTGAACACGGTTCATGCTATTGTGCGTGTATATTTTGTATCGTTATTTGACCAGAGGTCATACACTCGTAAATGAAAGATGACTAACTGGTATTCGAGCGGAGAGGGTGTAGAGAACGCTCGCCAGGAATCATTGGTGAGCAGATTTCCCAGTTCGAGTCAATTGAGGGAACCCATCGAACACTGGGAACAAATCGCAACAGCTATGAAAACAAGCTGTAAAGAGTATGAACCAGAGGGGTTGTGCATTTCCAACGGGATAGGATTTCCGTTACGTCGATAAACCATATGATTAGACGTCACTCGACTCCAACAAGAACTGAATATGAAGACGACCGCCAAGAACTTCAAAAAGAGCCGGCTGGAAGCTTGCGTAAGGACCGTGGGTAACACTCGATCGAACAGTCGAAAGAGATGAAAACGTCTTTTGATCTGGGAATAGTAGAAGGCATTCGAGTTGGTGTGAGTGGGACCATATATGGAAAAGATGGTTCACTTATCACCAGCCAATCGCGCCAACTTGACAGGTGGGCTGACCATTTTGAGGAACAGTTCAGCTGACCCCAACCGGGCCATGTGGACGTTGAGACCCGAATGGTCAGTTGTTGCGTTTCGGACGATCCTCCGTCGGAGGCAGAAGTGGCCCTGAAGCTTAAGTTGTTGAAGCGTATTAAGGTTCCTAGACCGGGTCTCCTCTTTCCTTCTACTTCTAGAAATGGTGGAGAAAGGTTGGTATCAGAACTGACGAGACGTCTCCAGAAGGTCTGGGAAACTGAAGAGGTGCCCCGTGGTTGGTGCCTGTCAGCAGTAATTCCCGGTTACAAAAAGTCAGCCCGAAGTGTGTATGATAACCACAGAGGGATCAGTCCAGTGTCTTTCGCGTCCAAGTTACTCACTAGCCTCATTCTACTTTGGCTCACTAGAGGAACAGGCAGGATCCCGATCCGGTAGAGGATGTGTTGACCACATTTTTTCCCTGTGACAGATCTTGAGACATCGGCACTCTTATGGTCCGCCACCGACGGTCGTGGTATTTTTAGACCTAAAAGCCGCTTCCAAATCGGTTGCTGGTGACGTTATCTGGAACTGCCTCCTTCGCAAGGGAGTATCAGGTATGTACGTGGATCTGTTGAAATCACTGTGTGCCCACTCTGCAAGCAGGGTGGCGTTCGTTAAGGGTGTCTGATTTCCTCCTTGTTCAATTTTGTCATGGACGATATCCTGGAAATTGGGTTTGAGGAATCCAGTGAGCTTAGTTTTGAGCTTCTTCGTGACGGTAGGTTGGCGTGCGTGGAGTATGCGAGGTAGTCTTACGTAGCCCATCTGCCGAGGACATGCAGACCATGCCGAACAAGGTGAGTGACCGGGCCAATTTGCATGGAATGCACTTTGTACCACCAAAGTGCTGCCTCAAGACTGGGGAATTTCGATTCCTATTTTATTCATTGCAGGCAATCCTCATGAGATTGTGGACAATTTCACAGACGTGGGGAGTAGTATCTCGCCGGCTTGTAATATCACTGATGAGGTATCAGCGAGGATAGCAAGGGTAAGAGTTGTCTTTGCCAACCTGTGTGATCCGTGGCGTTGGAAAGACGTTCGGTTATAACCGAAAGGGAGGGTGTATAATGCTTGTGTACGTTCTGTTCTGCTCTGTGGTTCGGAAACGTGGCCTGTTCGCAACGAAGATATGAAAAGACTTGCTGTGTTTGGCCATTGTTGTCTATGCCAATTGGTCCACATTAGGTGCACTGATCGTGTGAGCAATGGGGCCGTTCACCGGCGCATATTCCGGAGCGCTTGGGATGCACGACCAACTGGTGAACTAGTCACGTATTGCCAGCTGATCGTTTACTGTATCAAGCGTTATATACTGAGACCACCAACAGCTGGGTGAAACCGTGTGGTGATCAAGCAACGGCGTGATTCCGAAATACGGATACCTTGACTGTTCCGTGGAGCAGAGTAGGTAGGTGTCGCGTGTTTGGCTGGAGTCCTTGTGATCACTGAGTGGAAACACTTTCCGAGGTGATAGTGTGCCGGCGTTGCCGTGGTCAGCGGCTTAGCCGTATTCATGCTATTTTTAGTTCTCCCGTTTGGTCTACTTTTATTATCACTTCTAAGATTTTCACTAACGATTCTTCTAGGATATTCCACGCTGATGTTAAAGTGATCGGCGGTGAGAGGCACGGTACCTTTTGGTCAGGCTGGTGGTGTTTCATCTGCTAATGATGAGGGTTGACAAACGGCACAATTCTTAGGATTGGGTAACCAGATGGTGGACGTGGAGGTCAATCCCATTCATTCTGGTTTGGAAGTGAGGCACACAGGCACGAATACGGCGTGGTTAAGACGTCCATGCTAGGCGAGCTTTGAGTTTGACTAGTCATTAACACCCGATTGCTTGCTTCATCCTGATGGTATGCGGTACAGCAGTCCGCGGATTAAACAAATATTGAATTTTAGAGAAATCCCTTGAGTTGTTAAATGTCCGCCGGAACATTATCCTTGGCAGTTCACCTATCAATTTTAAGAGGGATATCCGTAAGAAGCCGAAGCATGACCTGATCGCCGATCAATTAAAGAAACGCGAACCACTTTTGCTTCACCGGATACTGAAACCCTGTCCAAACCCATCCGTGCTACCGGTTCAAAGCGATCGCCAGTCAGTGAAGCTATCAGCGAGGCAGGTAGCACACTCATCTGTCCAGATAGTTGGAGTGCTGAGCGGAACACTTCGAGGGGCATTTTAGCCGGCCTCCTGTTTCTACTTTGTTGCCGCCACAAGCTTGCAGTGCAGCACCCTGATGTCATCATGTTTCTCGACTATTACAATGCATTCGGTTCAGTGAGTCGATCTGTACCGGTTGTCGACGTTTTATTTCCAAACCTCAGCTCGGGTTGCGACGAACTGTCTGATGGTTTCGTGTGGACCTCTCACCTGGTGGAAGACTGACGGACCTTGATTACACTGACGGCAACGTGTTGTTTGATACTTCGCAACCAGCACAAACAATCCCAGACGTTATCTTACGCCCTTTTAACTACTCCGAAATGCACTTAGCAGCTGCAAAGTGTGAAGTGCTCCTGCATGACGGTTGTGGCTATGTTCATTTAAGGTTGGATAATGAAGGATGGAGGTTGTGGGCCAGTTTGTGTGCTTAAGGAGTTACATCAGCGAAGGGTTAGGGACTGAGACAGCAACTCGTTTCTCCAAAACTGTGGTGGTAATCAGTATACTAGGACATCCCTGGCGTCAGAGGTCGCGTATGTAAGGCGACTACGAGGGCCGTATTAATTTACGGCTGTGTAACCTGACCGCTCGGAGTAGAAGACGTGAACCGTCTTCAGGTATTTGACCATCGATGTCTGTGTTCGATCGCTCGTATGGGGTGGCACCAGCGAGTAAACAACCAGAAGGTTGGGGAGCGGGTGTTTGGCACTAATTGTCAAACGAGTTCTTTTGTTCAATCCCATAGACTTAGATGGTTAGGTCATGCACTGATGATATTAGCTGGTTGTCTGCCACACCGAGCACTCTGCGGACGTTGAGGCCGACTGTCATAAGGTGCGAGGTGGACAGGTGATGATCTGGCGTGGATAAATGAAGTCACTCACCAAGTGGTTGGCCATTGTGGGTCGGGTTCGTCTCTCGGGCTGGGGAACTCGCGACCCACAGAGTCGATGACTGGAGGCTTTAGGTGAGATGAGGGCTATTCGGGCTGAGTGGCATGAATGTAGCTGTTGTTTAGCCGAGTTGTCTGTGGAATGAGTACATTTAATGATGC
>QNGE01006967.1:0-26728 GCA_008508345.1 Paragonimus westermani
GCGTTGCAAATATCTCACGTACGTAGAAAGTTTCGCAGTCTGAACGAGAACTTCAGTGGAGAAACATCTTATCTTACTTCGTAGATGTACCGGATGGCAACCTTTCTAGGAATGTTGTCTTATGTGCATGCAGGTTTACGACCTGTAGAGATGAGAGTCTATTGTAAGAGCGAAAAGTACATTTGGACACACGTGATCTAATTCAGCGCATTTTCCTAAAACGCAAGAACTAAGTTCACTCAGTTGATGTACAGTCTTACAGAAATGATTATGATCGTGTTGTTTGGGAGACGTGAACACAGATTGAGGTCAACTTGATAACTTTCAGAAGGAACGTGACAAAAGTAGGCAGTACTGTCGAACAGTGTTTGTGTTCGTCACAGGTTTCAGAGCGTCTCATTCAGGTGTCTTGTTGCCAGAATGTGCACGAAAATGTTTGCGTGAATAAACACCTGCCGTGTGGTTATTGAACATCCGTGGCTCTATGATTCATGTACTAAGCACTGGTGACACGATCCAGTTTGGTTCACTTCATGTGGTTGAACCACCATAGACATGCGGTTATTGCGTTGTCATGATGCCACTTACACTCGTACCCAAAAGTCATCCTCGTGTGGTCATGTGTTTGTCACAGAACTGACTGCATTGGTAAGCAGAAATATCTGTCCTGATCATACAGTTTATTGTGTCTACTCATTTGCTGGATTACTCAAGCCTATTTTTGTGTACCTTACGGTTTGAACAGTGTAGCAACTAAATGAAATGCCATGGGGTCTGCGGTTACCACAAACAGTTGTGGTTGTTGTTTGTTTGCTTCAAACCCTTCGATCCGGTCAAATTGCTGAAACAGCTGACTGTTACTTGATCACCTGTAGATAACGTTAATCTATTGGCTCTGACGTATGGTATTGCGAGTTGTTTGTGCACTTCAAACCAGACGGTGAGTTGATTTCAGTGCATCGATTTCAGACTCTGATTCGAGTTCAGGATGGAACGGAATTTCAGAAATATCTCCTGTGATTGTTGCTGCGGATACATGTCGTACAAATCGAAGTGCGAGTTGGGTAGAGCCGAGCATACTATGTCGACTTAGCTTGTATTCATGAATCCAACCACGGGCCAACCAGCAATGTTTACGAGATCGACATTGCAGTCCCCGCCCTAATATTTACTTGATGAAACCAGGATAAGTTAAAATGAATGAGATGATGCATGAGGCTGAATGAATTGAAAGTTATCGAGGAAGGTCATGAGTGGAAACAAGCAACAACAAAGATATCAAGCAATGAGTGTACGAAGTGAGTCGAGGGATTGAGGATACTAGATTATGAGAAGAGAGTAAACTGCAACCGAGGAGCACAAACCTCTCTTTTGAAATCCCCCTGGTGTACCAGAGCTGCGTTTTGTGAAAGATCGTTCCCGCGCCGTGGTGGATAGGATTCAAAATTCACGTGGTTAGACCGAGGTTCGTTTGAGTTTAGAGCACGTCCACCTGCAGTCGTGCTCGCATGAGTAAATGGGAGAGGTCAGGACCACAATTGCAGAGATTTGATGTCCAGCGTGTAAGGATCAGATCACCACGTAGTCGTCGATATTTTGGTGAATGAATGTCCAATCTGTTCATTCATTTTAAGTAGGACAGACCGTTGAAGCCGTGCACCAAGGGAGTGCACGCACACAGCGTAACAGTAACACTAGCATCAACAGAAACACTACCAGGCACGGGTGGTAGAATAGCCGCACTTCTGGCATTTGGTGAATTGATTGCACGGGATGAGAAATTTGCATCTAGAGCGCAGATGCTCACTCACACTATGTCACAATCTGAACTTGAACTAAACCGACCAGTATGTGTGATATGTGAATACGCACCGACGGGATTGTTTGAATCGCTATCAACCAAACGAACAACCTCGTATGTAGTCGTCGACAACGGAACTGTCGGTTGGTCAAGACCAATCACCTTGGAGAGCATTGTTTGATAGCAACGCCACAACTGACATTCTCATGTGGATTGCCGGCGCAGCAGTAAATGGGATTCGCACTGTCAATATTACCAAGACGGTTTTGATCAGATTGGAGGCTCGAACTGCATTTATGATACGAACGCACACAATGGTCATGCTGCGTGCTCCTGAGGTGTAGGTGACCCGACTGCCACACCCCGGCCTGTCGCAAATCAGCGAAGGCATTCATGTTTTCCTTCCTATGGATTTCTTAGTGTGTTCTGTTCCGTTTTCAAATTTTCCGTTGGGAGAAAACGAACAGAGAGAATGGCAAAGGGAAGCAAGTCGATGACTCTGCCAGTGCTGTCTACATGGTCGGTGGGTAGATTAGAACGGAAGAAAATATCAACATCCATCGGACCTAGGATGTCCCAATGTTCTACAGATTTCTGTGTTGTGACGCTAGCTGTCATACCCAACACATTCACACCACGAGCCATACTTCAGTGTCAGAGTCTATAATACACAGTGAGAATAAATTTGATAGTCCGGCACCTAGAAAAGCGTAACGGGACCACTAGCAGACGTCGAGGAATTTGCTGTTATCATTTTTCACTGGATAAAACAGTACATGTTTCATACTGACGAAATTAGAAACGTCATGTAGCCCAGAAATTGAGGACTAACTTGGAAAGAACTCGTTGGAGATAACGGTGGTGGTGCATTGAGAGAACTGAAAGCCAGTGAGTGATACAAGAAGCTAAACTATGATCAGTGAATATGTCGAGGTTTATCCTGGTACAACCAGCTGTTGGCACGAATCGGTTTCTTATGTAGGTTAACCAGGAGGAAGATATTGTGCTGTAGTCACGCTCCTACCACATCTACTCCAACATTACTGGCATGTTTTTACCGGAGTAGTTACATCAATTGGAGCGCATTTCTCCAATCAGAGACCGATTTGTTCTGGTGTCGTAAGTGTCACTGTTTACGCCTTTTCAGTTAAACTGCTCGCGATAAGGATACGTTGTGTCAAGTGCATCCACGGTTGGAGTTAGGATTGATGCTAAAATTGTGCTGATTTGTGTTGACGGTAGAGACCAAACTTAGGCTAGAATGTGCCGACCAAGCACTGAAATGCTCTGCCAAAATACGATTTCATAATGACATTATCAGCGCAAAAAGTGATACGATCACTTTCTTGGAGTAGATTAGTGACGGTGCATGAACTGACATACCATAAACATGTAGTGTGTATTCACATATAATGGTATGAGACTGTGGTCAACGGCGAACGATGAACCAGACCGGCGTCAAGCTAGGTTCACGGGTCGATCGAAACTCAGTATTTTGGATGAAAATAACCCGTGTTTGGGTGAGACATGTCTGCAATTGCATTGTGCATAGTTGGAGAAATATTAATGTTAGTTCAAACTGAAAGTATCTCCCACCCTGATGGAAAAGATGAAGATTCCAGATCTTATTCTGACGATTTGGTTGAATTGCTGCTGGACGAGAATTCACAGAAGACAGAAGGAATGTAATGGCAAAGGGGAGAACGGAAGTCTTGCCTCTACAAACATGCATGCAGTTCCAGTGAAGAAATTCATACCAAGTGTTCTACAGCTGGCCGGAATATTCCTCCAGCTGATGTTCCGTACAGAGCTTCAAACGTCCGAACAACCTCAGAACACCATGTCAAATCTGATAAACGTTCACTCAAGTTCCTTCTCAACAGCAATACTGTCGGACTGGTTGGTGCAATTTACCATGGCGCATTCTAAATACTACCAAGTGGATGCAAACGGTACTTTGGTAAGACTAGTGCCGTTTTTGTGATTCGCATTCTAGGTTTGTCTTATTGACAGGTGCAGACATGAGCAACACGGTTAACACAAGTCGGTCACTTTGACCTGACTGCGAGAGTTGCAGCAAATTTCCTAATGACAATCCAACATCGTTGCCTGGAAACCGCCACACTGCTGCTACAAACAAATGTTTATTTCTACCCACATCCTGCCATAAGCAAACATACACGCAACAAATTGATCATTTTACAGAAAGAAGACTTCCTGATTGCACCCCATGAAGACTGTCCCAGCACATTTTAGGCTGCCGATAAAACAGATATGTGAGCTTCCTCAACTGTGTCTACGTAATGACTTGACCGGGTCGAAAATGATGGTTGCTTCCATTCCAAGAGCAATCCATGAGTATGGTGTATGCAGCATCGGAGTATAATCCTCAGCGTTTCTATTCCGTAGTGGCACGCTGTCTAATGAGTGTCGACACTCAGCTTCTTGAAGTCAGACGAAACATCACCCTCTCGTATGACGTTTGACGGGAGAAGCCAACAACATTAGTTTGCATGATATATCTGGTCACATTTTGTTGCGCATATTCTAGCATCCGCACCACGAAACCGACAATTAACTGTGTCCATTGCATAAAAGTTTATGAATGCACATCACCGTCTGAACGCTGCCAGACATTTCCAGTCGTTTACATAAATTGAGATAATCGGTTGCTGTGCTTCGCCGAGGTCACCGGTTGTGCTATGTGCGTGCCGATGTATTCTCGGACACACTGACCAGCGACTCCATCTTGGTGCAGCAATTGCTTGTAGCAATGCAGAGAAATAGTGTTGGATACGTCATGCGGGATTAAACTGTTGACTTTTCTCGTCGTAATAAGAATGGATAAAAATGTTATCGTGTCCAAAAACAAGTTTCCGTTGTACATGACAGAATACCGAATAACAATGAATTCCTCCACTTCACTAATGACAATTTGGCAAACTGATTGCCTTCAAGATGGACAACATCGACATTTGGTCACAGCTGTATTATGCAGCTAGACCATGTGGCCAAATATTTTGGAACACAAAAACTGAGATCAAATGAGATTTGTGTTCGATTTGAGGCAAATGATTGTCACATGTTCCGAAGGCAGTATGGCGCTGATGACCTCGGTATGTGTAACTGAAAAGGATGATGTAGGTTTAGCTGAATCGCGATACAGTCGAAATAACCAAATGTGCCCTATGAAACTATCCGAAATATTGCTACCCTTGGTATCGCCACGTGGGCCTATTTCCTTGCATCTCGTCTGAATATGGTAACTCACATACTAGTGATTCCTCGAAATAATCAACAACCATGGCAGTGGAACTAAGTTGCGTAATAGGCAATTTACCTGAAGAATAAATAACCCTGCCTACAATTGGCATCAATACTCACTGGTGTCAGATTTGTGCTAAACGGTGTCCTGCTTTGACACAGAATGAGAAACTTGATTTCCTCTCCAACATCATTCAGTGATGGGAAGGTGTGACTAATAACTACGGTCTGAAGCAATCCACCTGACATATTTCAATAGAACAAGTTTGCATTCAAATGCAGTGAAGAAATGTGTCGTGTGCATGTGGAAACTGGTCCTCGCTTGGGCTAATCGGTAACAAATTAAACTACTCAAACCCATCATTACTGCGTACCTATGCATTAGTTGGAAGCAACGTGGAACGTGAGAAGATACTGCATCACACTTGGGTTTGTTAGTCACAAAAGTTTGCATTTGTGCACATTGATTATCCTAGCCGTGTGTATTTTCACCCAGGTACTGCGGAGAAAATGAAAGCTGCGCTTACGGAGTGCATTTAGAAATTATGGCAACAAGAACACATGGTAACATACAACAAACGTGTTCGGTCTGCACGATTATTCCTTGCAACTGCTGACAACAACAACACGCGAGCTCCTATGGTCTCCGGGTTTCGGAACATGGAATGGCGTCTTTCAACGATACGCCCCACTGCAATCGACTTCATTTCTGTCTGGTCATGCGATGCAGAATCAGTGAGGCATATTTTTGGGTTACGATCCAGAACCGTTACCAGCTCAGCCACCAGTTTTCTGAGCACCATCTGCGTTGAGTAGCTTGATGTGTGCGATGGGTAATTTGAAACAGTTGACTCCCTTCATAGACTGGAACATCGCAGTAATGCGAGGGACACTGGTAGCACCAACTGGTGTCCGTCTTCTTACTGCTGTACTCGGGTGATGAATTTGTTTGTTTGTTGCCGATTGGCTTGGATGGTCGGGTTGAACTGATCTCGTTTGCATGCGTACGAAGTGGTGTTTAGAGTAGACAGGGGTTCAGCGACTGTTTCTCCGATTTTGGACACTTCAGTTAAGGTAGCCTGAACTAAATTTGGACGGACAGCTTGCAGAGATCTCTGGACCAGCTTCAACCAAATGAAGTTGTGGATGTGTTTTCCAGAATAACTCTCCCCGGAAACCCGAGTGGTTATTTTTCTAAAGAAAACCAGGATGGCGCCAGTTCTACAATGTGCCTCTCTTCATGTGAGACGCCCTAGAGACTGTCCCAACGGACATTCCACTTCAAGACGGTATTAAATAGTACTTAGTCGCCTCTTGGCATATAACACTCCAATTTAGAGTGGCCGTGTCTTTCAGTACGAACAGATGTAACGATAACCAGAACTTGACTGTTTCGCGCAATGACAGTGATATATATACATATATACGTTCAAAGTGATTAAAAATGGCCACACACTGAGCAGTGAATTACGCACTGTGACGTTACAAATTCATACTAGGATCCGTTACTATATATATCACTATATATATATATATCACGGAGCGATGGATACCATCATGATAGCATCGGTTATTGACGAGGAAAATGGTTTCATCTCAACTGCAAATTCATCACGAAAGTGAATAACGATAACAGATTCGTGTATTTGGTCACAATAGAATTGCGATGTGTTGCTTTCCTATCATGCTTATTCACTGTGAACACTGTGTTCTGCAGAAACGAAACTGTTTGGAGCAGTCGTTCACAAAGTGGCACTCAAACAACGGTTGTTAGTCGTCGAACACTCCCACTGTGATTTTGTGTTCAAATGAAATTCAGTGACAGCTATGAACGAATTCTGGTGGGGTTCGTCTACTGCAGCACAACATGACGATTGACCCTGCTACAAATGGATTTTATCAGCCAAATCGACATACTACCTGAGGGTCCGTGAACGTTAACAACAGCTGTAGAGCAATCAACGCCCAGAATAACAATTATGTGAGTGCCATTTTAGGCGAATAGGAGGAGTATCTGACTCGTGTACTATATTGTTAAATTGTTGCCGTTTGTCTACAAGTCACTTGTTTCTAAAGTGTCATATTGTACAACGTATCAGTGGTTACAGTTACACACACGGAATAGAGCATCAACATCGTCTTCACTGGCCATCCTAAACAGACATCTGAATACAAGCCAGCTTGTCCTCATCACCGTGTGAAATATGTCGGTCATTGTTTCTTAAGTATGATTGAAAATACCTTTATCTTCAATGGCCGTATACAATCACTTTAGATTTGAAGAGTGGCTGCCAATTGTCTGTTATTTCACAAACATCGCGGTTTTATGACGACAAAGATTGTCAACGAGTGTTCCACAGAAATCGGTTGTGTGTGTGTGTGTGTGGTGGAAAGCGAATGTTAACACGAAAAAATGCTAACAATGTATTTGGTGTGGTGCACTGCACATCTGGGAGGTTCAAGTCCACAATAACTTAAGCAGAAGCACGACTACTGAGTGTTCATAGGCCAGATGGCAGAACGGAAGATGAACAATGAATTTAGGGACTGAATTCGGTAGGAATGCTTGCATATTTATCAGCGAAATAGTGTAATTTGCAATCTCTTCACCGCAAGTTTTGTCTTTTTTTGGGACGGTCGGTTGTACCTGTGATTCTTCGTTGTTAACTCTCCCAATCCCAATTAACAGTTTGCATGAAAAAATAAAGATCACCCACTTCGTACATACCAAACTTATCATACAGGAAAATTAACTGTTCTCTGCTTGACCGTGACTGAATTACCTAGCTATTATGGCAAATCTACGCTGCAAGCGATGAATCAAGGAAGTCAGCGTCATTCGGTCACCAACTGAAAACGAACCGGATATTGCGCAAGAGGTAATTTTTGCAACTTACTGAAAATGTTGAACCGTTCAGTCAACCCACGGTTGTAGTGGATCAAAGCGTTGGGGCAACAGTACATGAAGGCAAATACGAGAACTCACAGTAGGTGTCCGCAATTAATTCCACTAAACTAAGTATGCTGTGTATTGCAAGTAGATTCTCCTCTTTAGTAATAACGGATTCGGTTCCTCCAGCGAGCTAAATGAACGCTGCCGCGGTCAGCCCACGATAACCAGGACCGCGAGCGAGCAGGAGGCGAAACGCGTGAGGACGAAGTCGTGTATTGATTCAAACAATGAACATAACAGGTATGAAGAATGGTACGCAACACGAGATCGAAAGGGTAACAGACTGTACACGGTCGTCCAAATCTATATTTCATTTTGCACCTAGTGCAGGGTCTTTGATTCGAACACAAATCTACATCACATTTTCCCATCAGGTCAATCACGTTTAGCAGGATTGCATGTTTCTTCGTCACTGGGGCGTAAATTCAAAGCGCTACGTCCACCTCAGCAGCATTACTTCTAAGACGGTGAGTCCATGCAGTGAATGTCGCGGTTTAACGACTTATCTCTAGGCGAACGTCGCATCGCCTACCAGAACGCTTACTGTGTACGCACATGGGACTATACGAGACAACTGATCCAACAAGTATCCACCTAGAATTGATACGGTTTCTTAAGAAAATGTTTGTTCCTACATTTTTCATTGTGAAGAGCTGTTGGTTCGTAAAGATGAATTCGTTTGTCACACGAGTCGATTAGCTGTTTGATACCGACAAAAAAGATTAAAGTCAAAAGTCCGTTGATTGGAACATTTCCGGGACCGACAATTTCAGGTAATTCATCACGATCAACAACTTTTGCAATCCTGATCAAGATCATATCTCGTGAATACAAGCGTGAATGACAGTTGTAGAGAAATGAATTGAAGTAATCAAGCGACAATCCCAGAGAAATGAGAGATTGTGGCACCAAAACTGGTAAACCGGTGCAATTTGCTGGTGGATTTAGCTCATTGTATCAAGTCATCTGGGAATTTCAACATAACTAAATCAAACAGAAGTGAACGGTAGCGTTTTGTCTGCACAATTGGTATGACATCTCCTTCCTGGCGAAACGATTGCCATATGCCCATTACATAATCAACTAAAAAGAGAGTAAGTGACAAGGAAACTTATTGTGACTGTGTTGCCGTCATTTATCCAGTGTATTTGTTGAGTGGTTGATATTGAGTCAGAGCACACATTTTCACATCTGACAACATATTCACAAAATGTTTTCTCTGGACTGACTGGTGTGATTTGGTTGTGTGAATTACACGGTGGTTGATGTTTTGATGTACAATATAGTTAGCTAACAGTCACACGTGAGGAAAATTTGCCATTCCAAATCACATCCGATTCGTCAGGGACTCATCGCTGTACCTTCTGTGCGTGTTTCCCAAGATTCCACCTCTAACATATTTCATGAGGTTGATGTTCTAGAAACATTGAGTCCGTTTGACCCAATCGGTATAAATTCATTTCGCACAATCCGGTCTGTCGCACACGTGTGACTAGCATGAAAACAGTAAACAACTGAACTGAAACGAACTGGTTAACAGTGCAGAACGAGCTAGATCGTCATTGATGCATGCAGCTATACCCACGGTAAGCAGACAGTGACAGACAGCAGTTCTTGTAAATAAACACCGCGCTGCCGTTATTTTGTAAATAAGGTGTCTACATACTTGAAAATTTGAGAGTTATGAGCAGTCACCAAAAACGTAGAGAAAATTGCAGTGTTGGTACTGTGACCTGATGTTGATAAGTGCTTTTGCAATAGTTCAATCTGCGTTTCGTCCTCACTGAATATCACTCATTACCGGATGAACCAATGCACATCACAACCACTTTGGGATTCACTTATTCACCCTGGTCCAAAGAGTTCATTTTGTTCTAGTGATGTAAGTGTCGTCCGTAAATACAAGAAAACTGATAGATTCGGTGACTTTTAGAAAACTTAGTCTTCCGCTCTTTGATCAGAGACGGCGGCAGCGCGGTCGTTTATGAGAATAGGACAAGCTTTACTGCATAACACGCGTTCCAACGGGATGCCAATAGTTTTTCCAGGTCTGTCCATCAGACTATCGTCTTTAAAGATGACCTTGAGGTGAATGTCTTTGTGGTAAACTTAAACAACTGCAATTCCTGAAGGATTACGTTCAAGCTATTTCCAGATGAAACTCTCCAGGAAGTCACCAGCACAGTACACTTCATGCCACACTGTTTGCTCAGTCTGTGGTCCATGACCGGAGCACAGGTTTGCCGTCTTGTTAAACAACGCAAGTGTTAGTTACGTTTTGTGTGTGACGGTAGGCAACCTCGTGAAATTCTCGTATTCACCCCTCATCGTTGTCTTACGGTTCATTAAGCATACACTAGATCCATCGGAACGAAATTTAATCAAATTATCTAAGAGAGGTAACCCGTTTGCTGCTTCACACCGAAACATTACTGCAAGACTTGGGTGGACAGAGTTAATACCTCGAAATTTTTATCAATTTACTCCTTGTTTTACCCAGTCAAGAGCATATTGTCAACATGTTTATACAGCATCAGTTCGTTCAGGACAGAAGGCAGTATCCACTCAAACTGAACCGTGTACAAGTAAATCACGGATACAATATATCATTTCACTTAACGGTGCGTTTGTGGACAATAATTCATGTAGATTTTCAATAGATGGTGGCAGTTCAAAGTTATCTTTACGAAAAGAAGGCAACTAGTTTACGTCGAAGAGTATTTATGATGTCAACCGTCCACTGGACATGGAGATCAGTCATCGCTAAAATGGGCCACTTATGAACATACCAAGAAAAAGCGATAAATTTTACGCTTAGTACCTTGGGTTTCGACCATTACTGGCGATCATCCAACCAGATATTCACGTCAAGTATTTAACCAATCAATCAACGAGGTCAATATTTCATTTCTTTTTTTCTTCCAGGGTGCTTCTCACTCTTATCAACTTGAAAAGCCATCCAAGATGATTGATGTCACAACATGAACAGCCCTATCGTTTGTACCAGATTTCATATCCAGTGAACCGTTCTACCCCAAAAGGATTCCCAGCCTGCTAATGTTTTATAAGCCATCGACTACTCTAATTTGATGTGGACAAAAGATGCGTAAAAGATATGGCAGATTCCTCGCTACAGTTCGTTTAACCTTAAGTTTTTCCGTTGTTCCTTCGAATGAGAATGTTTCGCATGTCCAGTTGATTCCATTCTATCCTTCATCATGCTCTTAGTAGTCTGTCGTCTCCCACTGAACACCTGATTAGTGTTTACGACGTTTGGCATATTTTTAGCCTCGAAAGCTTTGACGGAAATAGATCCAACTTCAACTTTGCCGTAATCCAATCCGCCACTCTCCGACAGCTGCAACGTGGCACACAAGCTAATTTATGTAATTTATGTAATTTTTCCGGTTTTTACTTTATGTTTGCAACCAAACACTATACACTGGAAATCACTCATAACCCATTGCAGCTGTCACATTCCCATAGATCGGCTCAATTAGCCGTTTTCAAAAAATCACCAGGCTTTTGTTCTTGGCAGGGCCGATCGGTATCGCATACGGCCATCGCGTCGTGCAATGGAACACTGACTACGTTATAATTGGTCGATCGCATTGACCACGACGTTATTCAACTTACATAAGACACGGCCAAAGTATCATAAGCAACGTTCAGGTTCATTCGACTATGGGTAGTGTCTAACAGCAGGCCAACGTAATCATGGTCAACAGGGCTGACACACGAAAACATGTTGGCGGTTCCAACCCAGACTACATCAAGAATATGCACCACCAGTCAACTCTAGCAAGAACGAAACTCTGGTGTGATGCTTCGTTTCAAAGAGGCTGGGTGAATTGGCCTATGGGAATACGACAGCCGAGATCGAGTAAGAGTTATGTGCAAACTATCATCCAAAATTTCCGAACACTTGCTACTAATTGATCACTTCGTATAATCCATTGAGTGTAGCGTTTCCTCTGCCATTCGGAAGGTGCAGTCGTTCACGATTTGGAGTATATGATTAAATGGACGACGGTAGAAGCAAGCAGGATTAGGCTCAAGATTACAGGAAGACGTATGTTAATTTTCATGACATCTAACCTTTCCTAGCCAATATCTGACATACATAATGTACCCCGGTGTAAGTAATGCTTAGTACTGCTTTGAAGAGCATGATCGATTGGGGGTTTCGACAGAGTAGTAGCACGTTAATTTCGTTACTTGATGGAACCAAGTAACCGGTTTCTATGCTCTATCTTAAAACTGCCAAAGTAGTTGTTCGGTTCATCCGTTGTGTTGTAATCGCCCCTAACCTCGTCATACGCACTAACCGCTTCGTAGTAGACAACTACCTGTTCTACCAAGATAGAAGTACCCATAAACGTAAATGAACTTGTAGTATACTCAGCAAAGGGAACAGTTCAGCATGTTGCACTTGTTGACAAAATGAGCAAAACTTCTAGTTGTAAGTGACAATCACAACTCAATGGTAAAAATGTGACCCAAGTTAAACTAAAAGTTTCAACCTGTTAGTTTATTTGCTGTAGAAGATATGCTTCATACACATCATGCGCACAACAAACTTGATAGATCATTGTGGGAAAAACCGCTCGGGAAAACCACTTGCAAGTAAAACCCTCTTCCAAGCCTCATCGTGTTTTCAGAGCAATCATCGGTGTACATCTGTCCTGCTTCGCCGAAAAGGTCTTCGCATCAGGTCTGATTTATACGCAGTAGCCACAAATTGTGGAATAACCACTCGATTACAAATCCCGAGTTAATCAACTAGGTGCGGGTTCACGACCTACACAATAAAGCGTGGAACATCCGGTGAACGTGTGCACGGATGAAACCGTTTGGCTGGAATATAATGCACCGTCAAATTGAATGATTGTACGAGACCACTGTGCGCATACTGGGTACCGTAGACTGTCTGTCAATCTCCAAAGGGCGTGCGGCGCAGGATGCGTGTACCAACTGGTGGGGCTAGGTGCACGTTTTTGCATGGTCCGTCAGACTGAAAGGTTTCAGAAGTAAACAGGTTTTCAACATTCATTAAGTACTTATATTGTAAGCAAACAGAATACCAGAGTCATTTTGTTTGAATGCGTGTGCTAAGCGGAAAAAACTACTGTCGTGCAACAGAGATTATGAAATTTCGATACAATTTAGGCGTTCAGAATTACTAATGATTAGTATACAACACGTATCGTAGTTGTATGAAACAACACCGGTAAAGCTACTCTCAGTAGCAACCGATTAACTGCGGTGGTTGTATTCACATGCATTCTAGAAATGATAGAATCAGCTTCCGCGAGTTAGGCACACTACTGATGTCCCTAACTTAACACGGCTGCTTTCACTGAGTCACATGCTTTTCCATCTGATCGCTGATAGGTGGGGTGCGAAGAAATATCATCAGTTATAACTTTGTCCGTATGTTCCACAGAACACATTCAAAGTGTTAAAAGCGCCTGTAATATCTCTCACTGTC
Organism: Paragonimus westermani; assembly: GCA_008508345.1. Taxonomy (NCBI): domain Eukaryota; kingdom Metazoa; phylum Platyhelminthes; class Trematoda; order Plagiorchiida; family Troglotrematidae; genus Paragonimus; species Paragonimus westermani. Next base: position 13,510 of record QNGE01006967.1, read on the forward strand.
TACCATGCCAGATCCAATGTTACGTTGAATGCCGTCATCAAAATACAACCTCTGACTTGCTCACGTAGGCGTTGAAAAGAAAGGCGATTTGTAGCGGAAGGATCGACAGATCAAACTGAAGCAAATCCTTTGACTTTTAACGAATGCAAATGGAAATTGAGAGTCTTGACGTACAACTCAAAGGCAGTGCATTCAATACCGAGTAGCAAAGTACAAACTTCAGTGGAAGTAAACAACGCATTTTTACACGTTCGTATCTTGCACGTTAGGCGAAGATAGCAGAAACCATGTTTGACGAGCTTTTGTGAGTGTCTTTAAACAGCAACGTATGTAAAATCTTATTTTCGATCGCAGGCGAGGCGAAAGCAGAGCAGTGAACATGGCTGTATTTCGGTTTGATATGTGGAAACAACTGATACGTTGACTGAGTTGCATAAAGGTAGACATATCAATGTTTATTTGATGAGGAGTTTATTTAGTGTTCCACTTGCTATACCACACAGCGTAGTGCGCCAATGATGATGAAATGAGAAATCCTGAACGTGCACACAAAACGTTTACACCACGGAACATCTCGAAACTATACTCAGTGAAATACAAGTCATATTTTTGAAGTGATGGTAATCAAAACTTTGCACAGCATTTGGCTGCGTTGCCTACATGTGTGCTTTAGCTAACAGTGTTCACATGCATTGTGGAAATGTAATGAATTGGGGTTGGTTTGCTCTCTTCAGGTGACCAGAACCTAACCGAAACCGGATGCGACTGTTAACAGCAACTCATCTCATCCGTAAACCTGCTCGTAAGATGAATGTCTGCTCACCAGGACAATCGAAGCGACTTGTGCCCATTGGACCCGCCTACTTATCAATGTCAATCGACTGAATAACTTCATTTGGCGAACCGCCATTTTGCTCTACTCCGCTCAGAATGCCCCCTTTTCAGCTATTAAAACTTGGCGATCGGCTGGCATGTAGAAACCAGAGTGATCAATCAGGATATCATCATTCGTGATAAAATGAAAAAGTATGCCCGGTAAGGTTTAAGTATAAGCTAGTCAACGATGGCCTGAACGCACGCAGATTGAACGATAATGAGGATTCAGTCCATGCATGATGCGTTATCCAGTCAAATGGAAGGAGCGAGCTGATTATTTGGAATGTTACCGTAATCGATTCTGATATAGCAGGAATCAATGTGAGACAACTTACCAATAACGTTTTCATGAATACCTATGCTGGATGATAATATAATTTAGCACGGCAATGTTCTAACAGATCGACACAACCGTGAAACGTGTTCATATCATCTCACAGTGGAAGCGATAGGTATCAGGACGAATTCATGGGGATACGTTGACCATTTTATCCTAAATGTGTGCAATAGTACGGATTTAACTTTCAGTCGGAAGAAGTAGGGCAAAAGTTGTGACCTCGCGTGAAAATAAATGGATCAGCGAGCAAACAGTATTCAGCCTGCTGTTGCTTGCACGCTAGAAACTAATATGTTCTCACCGATCTCCAATACTAACTGATTCATTGAATTCATCCCAAACAATACCCCCGGGCCTATAGTCATTAAGGCAAAATGAATAAAGCATTTTGCTGTTATCGCGGTGGTTGTCGTCATAGACGCGACTTGCGGAGTTGCTGTAGAGAGATCAGCAACAATTGACTCAAACATACATGTGCCCATCATTCTCCTTAGGAAATGGGTATAGATGAAGCAGACCGTAATACCTTCAGTCGTATATTGTCCATTTCCATTAGAAAGAAAAGTCTTCAATCCGGTGTAGGCAATGTTAGCGAAAATCTGACATGAATCAGTTGAGAACGATCGTACAATTCCACAGTTAGTGTCACTGATTATTCGTAGTTCAGTTTAGGTAATTCAGTACTATGCTGATTTGGGATAGTTTTTAACATGCCAAATGACGTTTGTTTAGCTAAAGGAACCAGTGAACCACTGTGTATGAGAGAATTACAGGACAGCGGTTTGTTTATCACACAAAATTTTAAGTGCCACTGTGACCATATGAAAGTTCCAGAGTGCACATCTGATAAGTTTGTATGCGTTGGTGGGGGTGCAAACCTTGAGTCTGGCAATAAAATTGTTTCATTTTCAGAATGAAAATTTTATTGTTGTGCAACTGGAGCAGCAAGTAAAGAACATGTATTCTAATAAGTTTACGTACAGTTGTTCATGCTTCAGCCCTGATGCGCTGCAATACATTCTATTCTGATATACTTTAGTCGAGAATCTAGAGCGGTGCATTTATGTCACTTAAAAAGCAAAGATACACATGGGATCATGGATAGACTGACAGCAATTTATCGTCAAAATGAGGCTACTGTTCGGTACTCAACAGATGGTCATTAACAAAATTATTTTAGTAGCCAGGATCAACTTACCAAATTTAGTGGTCATACCTCATAGTTGCTTGCCAGCGATCCGAGTATTTTCCCCTGTAGTGTCCTCTCTCCCTTCTTGTTCATAATTTTCACATCTATGCTGATTAGCGATCAACTGACTCCAACGAAATAGGCAGATGCTGTTGTGTTGGGCATCAACCACAAGACTGGGATTCCCTCAGCTACCTTACCGGAAAACTTTTTTGATTCATCAAGCTGGTCACCGTGCTACCTTATGTATCTTAACCAAGTATGATTAAATGTCATGTCTCTCATGCATACCAAGCAAGGAAAATCGTTCAAAATTGTTGTCCGAAGGATAAGGACAGTATCGAACCTCTAATTCGGATCATTCCAATTAAGTTTCTAACCACTACCGCCTGCGCAACCTCCTCCAGTTTGTCACTGCGTACTGAAGATGTGGTCCTCAAATTAAAACCTCAAATCTCCCAGTTTGACCCTTAGACTTTGTCTCCTTACCGCACCGTCTAACTAGTCAGTTTTCCGCATATGTTTTTGCTTCGCTGTGTACACTTTTTGTCTCAGTGTCCTGATTCATTGTCAGCCAGTTTGATCCTTAGCATACATAGCAGACTTCAATAAGACTATCCTATAGCACTTTGTTCTCTCGGATGGATACTTCACAAAATACAGAGCTTGTTTCGTTCAAAATTTACCTGACGCAATTCCACCCAACCAGACGACGACCTTTTATGAACACGCCTCCGGTCTAATGCTCATTCTCTCTATTAGACGATCAACCACCGAAACGGAGACACTGACTTGCTCCATTCGGTATTGCATGTGGTCGCCTGCTGAGTTGACCAAGAGTGTCGAAGCGATTGTGGATAGTACATGAACCAAACGCATTGAGTTAATTGTGTTTCACTTAATGAAGGCGTATATGAAAACTCTGCAAATACACCTCTCGAAACGCATATAGCAGATTGTCCGACTGATTGAAACAGCTCCTTAAACAATTCACTATGATATCAGGAACGAACCGAACACACTTTAGGTTGAGAATCGAGGCTGTGATGAGCAAACATTTGAACACTGAAATTGGGCTCAATAGATGTTCATCAAGACGCGTCACGTAAGTTGACCCGGAAGGGAACGTGTACCACTCCAAGTAACGAATGGCCTCTATCAATCGAAATCCGACTGCATTTGAGACTTGTTACAGAAACAGTTATCTGCAATTAAATGAAATTTTTGCACCAACTGAGATAGTCGAATTTCCATGGCATGCGTTAGAACTGTAGATTGCTCGTAGAATAAGTGAGGTAGATTACTTCGATCTGACTGAATAATCTACATTGTGAAGTTGAGACGGAAAATTATCTGAACAAATATGATGTAGTCCCACAAGCTGACTGACGAGTGATTGAGTGTGTTTGTTGACGTCTCCACGAGTGAGCTGATTCAGATATTCGTCTCAGTTTCCAAACTAGACAAAAATATGTCCCGTATGGTAAAAACAACACTGTACTACCGGTCTCCTCCTCAAAGCATAAAACACAAGTTGCACTTGAAAGTTGTTGATGTCAGATGTGGATAGGGCTTAAATTTGAAAAGTATGTAAACATCACACAGATGAGGTACCCAAAGTTACCTGTGTCCATATGCACCCGGGCGTAGCAAATTGAACAACATTGTAGACGGAGTCAACTTCATCGTAATGCGAAGTTACCTATCGGTATCGATGTGATAAGTATAGAGCAAATGGGAACTACCCTATGCAAATGTACAGATCACAGGAACGTTTGGTATGTCAGATGTGGCATGCTAACTTTGTGCGGCTGTAGAATTATGGGACCTGATCCCACTCCTCTTGGCTGCTGTGTTGCTAAACCACAGGGAGGCAGCTTCCTTCGACATTTGACATGTCGAATGACAGTTCGAAGCATTATTCGTTTTCTCGTAACCTCTAAGTAATCAAGTCATCTTTATGAGACTATTTTACTCTGAGAGCTGAAAACAGGTCAACACGTGGCCTCAAGCCTACAGCGTTCATTGTCGTATCTCATGGATTGTATAAATTGAACATCACATAAATTATTGGGACCTTCGTATTCGGAGCGCTATTCTCAAAGAAGCACCAGTTTCACTTTTGGCGAAACCTGTCAGTAGTGCACACATTAGGGTGCTGTGTAATGTGATAAAACCCAAATTTGTGAAAAAAAATCAAGGTGATGGTTTTTGTTAAATCGCATATCTTGTTTGAATAATTCCATTTTAACGGTTGTTTCATTGACTGAGTTGACAGTTCTGAAGTAAACGAACCACGACGAAGTATTGCGGGCACATACATGAATGACGGCATCAAAGGATAGAAGTGTGGATACTTAACCTATGGTTCGATGACTCCAGGATGAACTTTATGAACCAGCCCCACTACGTGGTACGTTGGTCACTAGGTACCGACAATATTGAGTAAAAAACTGACTTCTGACAAGGATCCTCCACTCATTATTAAGGACTGTTCACTCTTGTCACGGACTAGATTTCATGACTCTCCAGTGGACACGCTACAGGGATGCTAGATGTAGGCGAAAGTAACATAGATTATTGTGAAATACAGATAGCTAGCCAGGTCATACTGTTCCTGTAAGTGAATAGAGAGTTCCGACAAATCTATCAAAGTTAACCTTCATTGAAACATTACCACATATTTTGTGGGAACGTTAAAAGATGAGAACACTCATTTCTCCTTCGAGCCATTTTGAGCTCTCATCTGACTGCAACATGCGAGTTGTGCGTATGGTCGAAATCGTACCGCAACATTTTATAGTGGAAGTATCGGATTGGTTTTCTCCGAACTTACAGTTTTCGTATTTGGGAGATGTAGTTCAACATGAAGTCCGACAAAATCAGACATCGATAAGTAGGCCAATTTGTTTCCCTCAATGAATTTGTGGGGGCTTTGTATCTTACTGTGACATTACATTAAGCGAGTAAATATTTTGAGCACAGATAAACAGATGTTACTCAAAAGCAGAGACTGTTTAGTTACAAACAAGCCCGGATATCTATACCACTGTATCACAGTTGGGATTTGGCGGCAAATTAAATCACATATCAGAAAGTTTTTGTCATGTGCTTTGAACGGACAAACAGCTGTAATTATCAACACGCAAGAGGTCACATGGTGCAGTGATCCGTCTCGTGAACAGTTTGTCTTACTATTATCCAAGTACTCTTAAATGCTAGTTTTCCAGTTAAATTTAATGCAGGTGTTCTTTTAAAACTAGCCCCGTATTTCAAGAACCGTAACTACAATGCCTCCCTGTCCTCTCCAGTTCCATATGGGTGAAACCAAACTTTTTAACCTAACTACTTGAGTAAAAGACCGTTTAAAAATGTGCTCATCACAATTTATCTTTATACGAATCAACAAATCAGTTTTGTAGATGGTCAGAAAGCAGGTGCGTGTGAATGTGAGCCTTCGGAATGAATACTACGACAACCTGCAAATGGTGCATTATTGAAGATATAACAGTGAGGAATCGCGTAACAAAAGTCTTGGAATAAAGTTCGTAGATCGACCACTCGGTCATTCGAACAAAACGCTCACTAACCAGTTTGGTTTGATTCTGTTTGTCCACAAACAGACGAACAAATTTATATTTCCTGCAAGAAAACCTGCTGCTGATAAATTGTATATCACGTATTTCTTACTCAGATAGCATTTGCTGATCAACAACTGTACTACCGCGGCCACGAGGTTGAGGTTGGTTGTAGGCCTCGAATGTATTGGCTCATATGTAACAAAACCGTGTTCGAAACTCGTGAAACAGGTGAAAAGTACTAAATGAAAGGACCATTCACCTTACTGATACACTAAATCATAGCCTGATTACTGGACAGTAGAGTATGCAAAATGCCTTTCTGACACATCATTATGAGATTCAAAGAAAACCGACAACTTCTGCAAAATTAGACAAGAGAACGAGCTGTAGTAGCACAATGAGTAATTCAAATTGTCTTTAACATGCAATTTTGAAGGCGACCGGTAATACTGGATCCGGTATTTTGCAGTCAGAATTACTGACATTCAATCATACCTAAGAGGGCGAGCTTTGGTAAACGTATGTCCACAAACGAGTTGCTTTCAAGCTTCCGAATTCACCAAAGAATACAAAAAATAGGAATATTCTTCCTATCTGTTGCATTCTGTGAAACCACTTGAGTCAAACGTTATTTCATTACCAAATCTCACACTTTGACTTCATGCCACCTTGATAGCTTCCAAACAGCACACAGTTGGATGCGTAGCAGACAATCACTCATCCGGTCCGCTTCTAGAATTAAGCGGATACTGACCTTGTGGATGCAGAACAAACCTGTTAATTCCACTGTTACAATTTCCGATACATATCGAAACGACTCACAAGACTTTCAGAAGAATTCTGTTTGCTATGGAGTTTTGTAGAATCATCCCTACTCGTCAAAATTCATTAAGGCTGATTAGTGCAGTGAGTTCATGACTAGTTAACTGAGATCTGCTGTAATTAGTGCGGAAAAAGCACCTTAAAGTGAATGAACAGGTGACATTGCTTGTGTGCTATTTCATTGCTGCGAAGAAGAAATGCAGTAAATGTCTGAGGTTATCGGGATCGCGACCGCAATATCCGAATTCGTACTGGATATAAACATGGGTAAACTGAAGTAACAGAATAGAACCCAAGTAGATCGCTTGTTTTGTAGTATCGATCACAGAAAATCGGAGAGCACAAGCTTCAACCACCCTTGTGGAGGAATACGATGCGGACGAGATTCCAAACATTCGTTAAGCAACAGTTAGTTGGACGTGAAATCGAGCCGGCCTAATGCGAAGGAACGATGGTTGCCATCGGTCTTTGTGACGGGACCATAAGACATTGTAAAGAATGTGGACACAAAGTTGATAACTGCCTCTGACTGGTTACTCACGAACGTACCACACAACTGAGAAACGACCAGTGAATTAGATGTGAGTAAGTAAATTCATTTACATGTACGTGCATTTTCATTCGTATTAAAAGATATTCGCCATCCTGTGGGAAATTACTCACTCATTCTTTCAAACACCCAGGTTGCGTTGGCCTGCTACCTCCTCTAATTTTCATATTTGGTGGTGCGTTGTGCGTTTAAGGTTTTATTGGATCCTACTCATACTCCTACATGGAAAGTATTAACATGTACTCGTGTATTGAAATCATTCTTGTCTCATAGTTTACTCAAATTCCTTGCTCAATTTACACATACGACACTGGGTCAGCCAGAAATATTGTTTCCAGTTGTGATTCACCAGTTGAGTGTTCTAGATTGATAATGGTGTCCACTTTCTTCCGTTAAGCGATACTTTTACAAGCCGTGATATATAAATCATTAACGAGTGAAAGACAGTATCCCGATAATACGCGTTATGCATTCACAAAATTTGATAACTTGTCCCAAACATGTATGGGCAGCCTCAACATGAACGGAACTAATCATGTTAACATCACTTCGGGTAGGCTTCAGCTTTCTTATCCATCAACATGTGTCGTAAGGAAATGAAAACATTCCATCCTCAAAGTGTTTGCCCCAGACACCAAGTATTTCACGTTCAGCTGTCATCAAACCTTGCAAGCTAGGCAGGTAGTCAGCTTGTTTATCCGCTTGATAAGACACTCTTTAAGCAACGTATTACCCGACAGCATCTGTCATTGTTAACAAAACAACATGAATCCCTGTGACCCCGGCTAGGGATTGACAGGAAACCAAATCGAACATAACAAATCAGATGTGGATACACGGCCATGCATGTTAACAGAAAGGAGAGATGATTTCACCATGAGACGATCCAACACATTCCAAGTGGGCCAAACACATGACAGATCGGTGTACCAAGCCAACCGAACAATCAGCACGAAATCGACAACAGGATTAGTAGACTATATATCACATTCTGGTGAGTAGAACGCTGAATCCCCATTTTGAGTTTTCCGTACGAAGAGTAACTGTCTGAGTCTAAGCTGAACGGAATTGCCTCATATCAAAGTGATTCACCGCATTCTTAATAGCCATATTAAACGGACTACTGAATTGAGCCAGTGTCCGACGTCGGTCGAAGTAATATACGTCGGTGCTTGCAACATTGTTTCATCCACGGGCGGTCTTACTTAATGGCAGATGGTGTGGTATTGTTACAGGGGTATGGTTAAACGTAGTAAGCCATTGCAACGCTGTAGCCGAACGTTACTTGATACTTTATCCAAAGTTAAAGTGTTGATCTCACTCGTATCATTAGACATATTGGTACAGCTTAATTCTTGTTAGTCGATGTGATTAATCGAAAACCACAGCGAATATCACGGTCTACCGTAAGTTTAAGTCAAGTAACTTAATACGGTGTTAAAATGAATCCAATGGGAATATGACTTGCAGTCCTGTAATACGATTCCTTCCAGGCAACTATCTTATCCTCTACAATTTACTCGTACAGGTTTTCAAGTAACGTGCCCTGCTATAAACTGGGTCAAGACGCCTAAAGACTTAGCATGACAGTCCAGATTTCTCTTGTGAAAGAGGTTATCAAGTGAAACCTGTGGGACTCGAATGTCAAGCACTTGTGGTCATGCCTATGATCGGCCGAATAAACAACTGTTTCGGTGGTCGGCTGTAAGCGCATGAAATCTCGAGTGAAACACAATTTCACATTTGCTATCTGTCCGCTTTTCAGTGTACTTTTCTGACCACCTACCCATCTGTCCAAATTCCTGGGTCTCGGTTTTCTGTCAGACTATCCGATTGCATCTCAGCCAGCCAGCGTCTTCCCCCTATGTTTGTTTGTCGTTTATTGTTTGTCTGGCCGTCGGCCTGCTGTTTCTTGACGTGCCCCAACTTATCACACATCTGTATGATTATGCACTGGGAGTCAAACGTACCCAGTCTACCTCAACACATGTTGCCTCTGGGATGCGTATAACCCTTCAACAGTAAAAGTAAACTATTCAAAATCGATGAACATTGTCTCTAACACGCATACTAAACAGAAAACAGTCAGTGAAGTAGAGCGTCCCACTTGTATAGAGGAAGTTCCGTTGTGCGAGTAGCATTAGACTTGGTGAAAAGTCGTACTATATACACTAAGACCTTCACATCATCCAACAAGAAAATATCCAGATTTGCAGGCAGACACGTAGATCTTCATTGCCAGATTCGCACTCTCGTCATTCCAAACCGTCACGATTTGCGCTATTGGTATGTCCGCTAAACTGTATCTTGTTATATAATCGACCGACTGGTTATCTCAAGTGTGGCAATGTTTACCTTTGTAGATCATGAAGGTACACTTTATTCCAAAACTAGGCTGAGCGAGTAAATTGTCCATGGCGAAGGAGATGAGGACTGGGCCATTAAGTTTGATAATGGAAGTAATTTTGCTGGATTAGAGAGCAAACTCGAGTTTATGCTGTGCAAAGTCTATGAACTCGTATTCCAGATCGCCAGAAGTATTCCCAATGAACGTCGTTGCATGGATGACAGATCCATAACCGGCCGCCTATTCCGGATGGACGGAATTATTCAAGATATATCTGTCCAAATGATCCACCAATGGGGTACCGATTAGTGGGACTTACATAGCTCCAGAAGCTAGTTGATCTATATCGGAATGTTGCAAAAGAGTATCACAAACCACCTTTTTCACGCCGTGTGTGTTCAATCAAACTGGAGCACAAGCTCTGGAATTTGTTTCGGGCGGTGTATATGGAGAAAACAATGTTATGAATCAAGTGTTCGAACAAACCGCCGACTAATGTCAACACACCACACATACTGTTAATTTATTCACGTTCCCAGAGTTAGTGGTCTACAGGGATCGAAATTTCTTACGAGTACACGACATACTGCTCGTAGAATTTAACCATAGAATGATGCAGATGATGGCGATCAAACTCTCGACAAACATCGGTTTTACTTGTCACGTACGCGGGTAACTAATCCACGAGTATTACTGTCCACCAACTGTACTAAATTTACCGTTGTCCTTATGCACATTTCAAAGGTTTGGTCTATTTTAGCACTTTCAGTCACTTCATACTGCTAACAAGTTACGGGGTATTTTGGTCAATATTATTTAACATACCTCAGTTGACTGCTGCACCGCACTCCAAGTCTGTCGTGGCAAGGTGTGCATCGTTGACGAATTCCAACCTGAGCGAAACTTGATTACAGCGTCCCACTTCGAAAGAGGATACCTTAAGAGCCTACGGGAATTCAAAAGCTGCAACCAACTGTATATGTTGTCTAACTTATGGTTCATACCGGCTGATTGTTTAATTCAAAATTTCGTAAATGTTTTCAAAGTTTCTATGGAACATTTACATTTATTAAGGGGTTACCATTGTTAACTATTACTGAACGGTGTTAGAGAACTCTATAGCACAAAGTGGAAGGAAAAACAGTAACTGACCTCAGTGGCGCCTCTCGATTTGCATATGACCGAAAACTGGGAGCGACAGTGGATGAAACGTTAGTAGGTTTCGTGCGAAAAACTACTGGCAAAGAAACCAGCCATTTAGGGATGGGAATGAATGCAGCAGTGTCCGATTGTTGTGTAGTGTTCGTATATTTTGTAATCGATGTCCGACAGTAAGTAACTTCCTGGGTCATGCATCTTTTGCAAACACAACAACCACACAATAGCAATACATTTACAGTGTGGTACAGAACACTTTTCCTATTGTGTTCAAGAAAAGTGATTCGATAGCAAACTAAAAGTATTTGCTCAATCACATGCGCGGTAATGTGAAATACCAAAGGAGATCGACGTAGATTTCGGACGGCAGTAAAGCTGCCGTTTGTCATACTTTGATTCGGCTCATTAATTCGTTCTGCACATTACAGTTAACATAATTTCACTTCTGTCTGGATATAAGTTGTGTGTTACCGCGGGATTAAACGCTCAAAATGATCACGCTTTTGTCATGATAACCGCCTGATAAACTATGAAGCGTTGTACAGTGTTGGAACATGTGACGAATTCACGACCCAGTTGTTTCCCGCCATCTACGCAAACTGACACCAAATCACCTTATTGATAAAGTCCAGCGACTAGGTAGACCAACGTTGATGGTTGACTTTCTACTGTTTCTCGTCTACGGCATTCCCAACTAGCTTAAGTTTTTCACCTGATATGATTTGTCTTTTGAAACAGTTAATATAAAATCCCTTGTTAATTCACTCTGGTAAAGTAGGGGCTTTATTATGTTAGTTGTCGAATGGTGTCAATAGATTCCACTCATAGATTAAGCAATCAATCACTCGTTTGGAGTTTTAAAGACTCGTACAATTTCAACTACTTCTTGGCTACCTCTGGCAAGCCTTAATTTTATCACCCGAGTTGGTTTATTGAACCGCAGTAAAAACATTGAAAGGATCAACAGTAGCATCTTCATTAACGGAATGCATGAGTGTTGTTCTTACCGTACTTTATTAGAATTGAATAATCCTTACTGGCTGCATGTCCTCAGAATGTATAAAATTTGGTTAGAAGTATACCCCTCTTCCCCAATTTTGGATTAAAAGTCTTAATAGTGAAATTTACATGATCACAAAAGCAATCACTAAACACGGCGACTGACATCCTGGCTACGAGTCATCTGATAGCAAGGATTAGGATGATTGGAAACGTTGTGGTATTGCGTTTCATGCGGTCAGCATCCACGTAGCGCACACCTCGAAGATGGTGTCATCAAAAAGGTAATCGACTTGATATCAAAGCCAGTCTCTCATGTGACCTCGCTGACTCGAGCAGTTTGTTCATTCGTAACCTGTTGATCGATCGATGCAACCAGTTATACATAATTCTTCAGGGACCTTAGAAATAGCTAGCATAAGTTTGCAAATAACTTTTTTCGAAAAGCATTATGCGACAAAAAATCGTGGGAGTGGAATGCGGAACGAAAGTGTCCACCAGATAGAAAGCCGGCCTGAGATTTGCGAGTACAAGCTCATATAGTATACCTCATCATCAGTTGGGCTATTCATACCATGTCTTCTACGACACACTAATAAGTACTGGTTTTAACGACGGAGCTTGTTTCGAGAATGTAATGTTCTATATACAATACCATAGCAGTAAGTGACGAATGCATGTTTCAAGGTAGGCAGGAGTGGCAGTGTCACACATTCACCAACACTCCCACCTCCGGTAGAATGTAGTCCGTTCCACATCTATGATTTTAATGACACACTGGGTATGCTGTAATCTTTTTCATATACATAAAACACATGTACCTTATGTAACTGTGAAAGCCCGATTATAGTTACCGAAAATAACTGTCAGCATAACTGAATTCTACTGACTTCAGGATCAAATAGATTGTAGTGTTCACAATTGAAATTAACCCCCACCGATCGTCCTTGCGCCCTATCTCTTCTCTTAGTGATAGTGTTCTTCATAAGCAAAAGTCCGTGATGCTCGTCATTCCAGATGTGAGTGAGGAAAGTTTTTTCTAATCTGCAGTCTGATATTTGCATCACATTCCTACTAACAGAGCAAGAGCTTGCAAGTTTGTTTTCAACATGATAATGTGTTTATAAGTCTACAGAAACAACGCCTTAGCCACCGCATCGCAGTTAACCACAGCAACGACTCTGGAACTATCGAAGGGTAGTACAGTTCGTTTATCAAAAAACGCTGGGCGGTGAAATCCTTCAATACGGCTTTGGGCAGTGGATGTCGTTACGTTCATTTGGGCTAGAAAATAGTCGGTTGAATTCAGTCCCTAAATTCATTGTTCATCTTTTGTTCAGCCATCTGGCCTATGAACACT
>QNGE01006968.1:7146-17861 GCA_008508345.1 Paragonimus westermani
AAACCCCACAACCAGCGGATCGGGGACGGCGGGGACGACCGGATGGGTCATCGCTCGACTAAATCGGGCCAACAGGTGAGACGTGGAAGAGAAAAGAGAAGGGACGACGAAATCAGAGGCGCGTTTATTCCAACATTCGCAGGAATATCGCGAAGCGGACGCGGACTACGCTCAGAGGCCAGTGGAAATAAATGGAGGAGAACAAGAGCAACCGGACGAGTCTTTGCTAAACGAAATCTGACCAACAGGCGAAGAATGGCAAGCAGAAAGCCCCCGATAGACGACGCCGATCACGCACATAAACCGGGCAGAAGTGAACACGATGCGTGAGCGGAAACTTGGGGTTGTTGTGGTCTGGAATGATGACTACTAAACGCGAGTGCGCGTGTGGCAGGATAACTAGCGTATTGGGCAGTAAAGATGGTGCATTATTGAACGCCTTCTCGCTGCAATATGACTGGTCGGTACGCCACAGGGAGGTTCAAAATGGCGGATTAATTCATGGAGTTTATGGGTCGAAGTGTACGAAACGAAGCGCAGGAGACGTGGGAGGATTAAATTTGGACAGGTCATTGTCTGTTGTCTGTACGGTAGGATGTGAATGGTTTATCAACCCGATCAATATCACAAAGAATATTTTTGCAATTAAAACACAGTAGGCAGCAAAAGCTGAATCAGCCTAATTGTTAACTCGTTGATGTCTTCGGAGGAGACACAAGTGACCACTACTTTTAATCAACGTCAAAAATATCCGTATAGGGGAAACCTGCAGTTTCCAAATCCAGCTCGTTTGCGACCATTTCCAGAGGGGTTATCCCGTTAGCTCCCGTTAGTGCCTGAAGGCCAACCATCATTTGAATACATGCAAAACAATGTCGAAAGCACAGTACAGCCCACCAGTTGATGAGAGAGGCGTTATGGAACATTCGGCAGCATCAGAAAAATTTCATTGATGGACGAGCGCATCGGAGACATCCCAAACATTTGGGACCGGCCTGGTTATCTGATGCACTACCCAATTGGGGGTATCCAGTAAACACCGCAAGGATTTTATCAGCCCTACATCGAACACCAGATGTGCAGTGATGCAATATGCAGAATCAACCACGGGGACGCTCCGGAGGATCGGAAAACGACAGTCCATGCAAATTGCTTGAAGCCAGTAACACAGCCAGCTGGAAAATACCGACAACGTACCCTCGTATTCAACATGACCGCACTCGGTGTAACTGCCAAACATGTAGCACGACAACAGGCAGCACCGTCCGTAGTATGGCTGGTGGTCGAGAACACAAGTGCATGGTGAAGAGGGGGTAGTGTAGCCGCACAAAAACACGGTGTCACTGGCAAGAACCGTACAATTGTGTTTTCATGGGCTGAGGATTATAGCACGTCAGACGAACGTCAACCGGAGCCAGACCAGAATGATTTATTTGCCAATTCACAGCATTAGCCATTCCATATATTCTCCTTGCTAACGTCCGTGATATAACACATTAAAATCTACTGGTGTCCTACAGTAACTGAGTGTTACTTGACTCTGTGGAATAGACACTGTTTAACTAGCTCAGTTCACTCCAGTTCACAGGACCTGCGGATAATCTCATTAATGTTCATTTGTGTCTGTGAGCTCCAACAATTTTGTCGTGCTGCACCACTTAGGAAATACAACACGTGATTTCATATTGTTTGGAAGACTTTCACCACCGAATTGCCGTGTGACTTCGTGGTGATTGCTACTTTTCACCCCCCACCACCGGTGATTTCACAAAGTGTCTGACAACAACACATCGTATTGCGCAATTCATTCTCCATGCTCACTATTCACCCCGGTATGCTGAGTGTGGACCGAATGGTGACTCCGACTGCTCGTTGACCAAACTTCTCCCAGTTTCTCGCTCCGATATGATTCGTGGCACTCGATAATACTATCACACAATCTGGAATTCATTACGCAGTGGTTGGAGCAGGGGTGTCCATCGAATATTTCTTGAGCTCTACAAACGTCCAGATCAACTTTCTCTCATTCCCGAAGGATTATCGCCTCTCGACGATAGAATTGTTAATCCTCTCGCATAACGGTCTGCAGTACTAGATAGTCTGCACTCCGGTAATTCTGGATTCGAGAAGATGAAACCATTGGTATGTCTGACCTGTTGGTGACCAGGACTGAATGCTGATATCTGTAATGTCCATAGGTGTTTTGCTCAATGTATAGACGAAATGCAACCGCCACCATGGAAATGGGCACTTCTGGTCCATGACTCGTGAGGCCAGTCAACGAATATATGCCCACTATTTTGGTCCCTTATTGACTAACTACTGTGGTTCCATTATACTTGACGCATAATCACCTTGACCGGCAGTTTGTTCCGCCTCGTTGGCAACCACCCACTTTACTCTGACTGCATTGTGGATCGCAATCACTGAAGAAGAAGAAGCAACAGATGCTTCTATCGGTGACAGTGGCACTCATTTGATTGTCCGAAATTTTGAACAACGGCTGTCTACATATGCTACGCTTAATAGATATCCGTGAAATACAATTTCCAATTTAACTGTCAGTTTGCACATCCGAACCGTAAACAGAACGGTCATGCGAAAACGTATTATGCGTTATGCTTATGCACATTATTAAGTAAATCCTTGGTTAAGCCACAGCGATTTGTAACCAAGCGATTTGTGGGTTTCGCAACGTTTCGACCATCTCGGAGTGTCTTTTTCAAGCGATTTGAATCAGAAAATTCACAATGTCTGGCGTGTGCATGTTTGTTTAGCACGCGATGTGTGGACAGTCTACTAACAGAATTTATGGGTTCGCTGTTCACCTGATTTAACCACGTGAGGACCCCAGGTGCAAACAACGCTAGGTAGTTATTGTACGCTGTGTGCATGTATGCGATTAATCTATGTGCGTGTAAACTTTTTGGGATGAGGTGGGTGACAGGGATGTCGCACACATTTTCCTATGTGGTGTCGCTTTTGTCCACCCAGTGAATAGTGACAAACATCTGACAATTCCAGGCCATCGGAACGATTCATCGCTTGTGGTGTACTAGCGATCAGCAAGGCATTTGCCAGTAGACGTTCTTTGTGGTTACGGAAGCCACCTTTTAGCACAGTCGCATGGTCGAAGTCAACTTGGTATTGGTTCAGTATCGCGTGTGCAGCGATGCCTGAATCGTGATCTAATTTCCAGAGTTGCTCAGCGTCGGTAGGGGGCATCATACTACACCTTACCTGTTCTTTAGTGCGTATTTCAAGTTGCCGGGCAGTCTCTCCAATGTACGAGGCTTGGCAATCTTCACATTTAATCCAGTAAACACAGTTTGACTACTTCAGAACTGTTCGTTTGTCCTTTAAGTAGACTAAAATATTCCTTAACGTGTTTGTGGCTTTAAATGCCACTCTGATATTGTACTGATTGAGGACCCGTCTAAGATCCTCCGATGTATTCCTTATGTNTATTTCAAGTTGCCGGGCAGTCTCTCCAATGTACGAGGCTTGGCAATCTTCACATTTAATCCAGTAAACACAGTTTGACTACTT
The DNA here is from genome assembly GCA_008508345.1 of Paragonimus westermani. NCBI lineage: Eukaryota > Metazoa > Platyhelminthes > Trematoda > Plagiorchiida > Troglotrematidae > Paragonimus > Paragonimus westermani. Next base: position 10,696 of record QNGE01006968.1, read on the forward strand.
CAGAACTGTTCGTTTGTCCTTTAAGTAGACTAAAATATTCCTTAACGTGTTTGTGGCTTTAAATGCCACTCTGATATTGTACTGATTGAGGACCCGTCTAAGATCCTCCGATGTATTCCTTATGTACTGAATAACAATAGTCGATAGCCAGTTCCTGTGCTGGTTGAACCTGTTGCAATGTGGATTCTGAATGGCACCTAGAATCCTGTCACAGTAACCGTTGGCTTTCAGTGTCAATTTCACAGTCTTGTATTCTTTCGAGAGCTCGTCCTCGGAACTGGTTCACAACAAGTCATTGTGAAATGAACTGGATGCAGCTGCTTTCTTAGTGCTCACGGGATGTGCTGAGTTAATGCAAAGGTACCGATTAGAATGGGTGTCCTTTCTGTGCATGCCTGTGTCCAGTTTGCCGTCGGCTCTCCTCTGTATTCTGCAGCCTAGGGAACTCACCTCATGGTCCACTGATTCGCGCTCAATTGTAAACTTGATATGCTGATGGAAGTAGTTTACGTGTTACATGATTTAATCAATAGTTCCTCTACGTATCACCATCAACGCATTGTTGACATACCTCCACCAAATTCTGGATGGATCAGGAAAGCTGGACAACTTTTTCTCTATATCTTGCATGAACAAGTTAGCAACCATGGGAGATATCGGTGAGCTCGTTGCCACTCCGTCTGCTTGTTGATAGAGGACCTCCTTGAACGTAAAGAAGGTAAACCGTAATCAATGATACGTAGCTTGTATAATCTGATTAACTGTTAAAACTGTTCGTTCAGTTAAACTGGCATCTGCCTTAAGAAGTTGGCGAATCACTTCCAGAATTTTCCCCACCGGAATTTTGGTCGACAACGAAACAATATCAAAGCTGATCAGACATTCATCCGGGCTTAAGCTAAGTTCCTTCAGTTTGGTAACTAGTTGTGTACACTGTTCAAGAGGTTTAAGAATGCGAGACAAAAACTTGGCTAGGGCATATATTGAGGTTCCTCTATAATCAACAATCGGCTGCAGTAGTATACCAGGTTTATGTAGTTTCGGTAAACCGTAAAACCTCGAAACTTATGTCGTTTTTGGATAAAGGGTGAACCAGTGCGACTTACCCAGGATGACTTTCATCCCTTGGAGCAAATTTGCCGTTGAAGCTTTTGATTTGTTTAAGGTGGAGCGCTGTTTTCCAACCGTAATCATGATATACGGGCCATCGGAAATGTGGTCAACTGCTTTGCGTTCATAATCTGCTTTGTTCAGGATGACCGCTTGATTCCCTTTGTCTGCTTTTGTGATAATTTTTGACTCGTCATTACGCAACTTTCTGAGCCTGCGCCCAACAGCAACATGGTTTCCTGCCCCTTCCGCGCGTGCTCCCCCTCCCCGTAATATGTTCATTGGTTTACACTTGCAATAGATGTTCAGTACACGTCGGAAGGACGCCTTCTCCCGAACTGAAAGCATGAACGCAATTATTGTTGTTTTGTCAGTTCTATTTCAGGAACATTTTGGGAATGTTGTGTCTCTACGGTAGTTCCTAAATTTGGATGCAGATGGAGCGGAGGTTGATCGCTTCGAAGTTCGATCGGGGCCTTCGTACCGCATCCGATCCATCGAACCCGCTTTTAGTGATCATAGAAGACGGGTGTACGCATGCGTACGTGTATTGTGCTCATCGGCCGGTGTTTGAGAGAGGGCCAGTGCTCAAACGGGATGCTCGGCCTATTTCAACGTGAACCGGAGCAGGGACGGCTAATTTCGGGTAACGAAATTCGTCATGTTGCACAATCATCCGTGAGACGCGGCTGCTGCGAAATACGAGGCCTGAATATGTCGCCTCACCGAGAAGGAAATCATAAAGATTCGACCGTGGCATTTATGCGCATCGCAAGTCCGCGGCATGACAATTATTGGGCAGGTACATCTAGCTTATCTGAACACCTGCATAAACAATGCGACAAGCCGACGTGGAGGGCCAATTGCACAATCCCGTCGTTATCACCTGAAAGGGGCGGTGTTCACACACAATTAACAACCGAAATTGTAACAGAGATATCTAGGCTTCATTAGTCGATTACCAATCTTGTGCGCCACACAGATTTCAGCATTCCTGATTGGTGTATATGGTCCACACACACCGTCCTATGTTTTCCACTAGGGACAATCTAGGATCATGTGCAAAAATCCTACGCCCTTTCTGTGTGCATCTCGCTCTTTGGTACTAAGGTTACTTGGTTGGGATTTCCGATTTTTAATGATCCTGGCGACCCGTGCTCGAGCTTTGTTGGCGTCATCGATTGGCAACAACGTCGGTTGCTCCTGCACTGCCGCAATCACTTCCAGTGTAGAGGTCCAATTACTGGATATCCCTTCGAATCTGTGGTATTCGAACAGAACCATTGTGGATACGCTGGCGAATAAACGTACGTTCAGCAACACTGGCGGCACGCCTAGATCGCTCCGAACCGTCCGGTGGTCTGACTCATAATATCTGTGCTTTGAGGTTTGATTGAATACAACGAAGGTTGAACACATGATGGTTGTTTGAACCTCCTTGTTATGTCTACACAAAGCACTAAAGTGAGAAATGAAGTGATGCAAGAGGAACCTTGTGCATTCTGGCCGAGCCAACCTGAAAAGTGCATTACATCTAACAATGAACAGAGTTTACAGTGGGTGGATCGATGAATCAATAACAAGCCAATGAATGAAGGACAAAGCATGTCTGGGCAGGTTAGCAGAGTGCGCACGTGAACTGCGACCGGCAGCCGTGCAACGAGAAGGTTCACGTAAGTGAGTGATCCTGTGTGTTTGTGCATGCACACACAGAAACGTAATATGGATGGACCGTACACCTCTCCCTGTTAAAAAAGGTCACACGTACGATCGTCTGTAGGAATTTATCTGAAGTCTCTGAATTGGGGAGCGTGTGCGTCTTGAATGTCTTCCCTCAGGATTGCTCTCCAGCGGCGGTGCATTATGTTGTTCAGATTCAGGCGTTTTTGCTTTCGGTATAGAAAATGTATCAAATAGTATATCTAGAGGCAGTTCATAATCGCTGCTTGCGTTGTTGTCATCCGCTGTGTATGTGCGTTTGATATGACTGACGTCTTCTGGTTGTGCCCGTCTGGCTGTCCACTGCATAAATTACGTTGATAGATATGCTCGTAGAAATGTATGTAAAATTTCTGATACACACCTTTCTCCTTGTAGTTTTATCGAACTCCTTTTAAACGTGTCCAAAAACCGTTCAGCTTGTCCATTCGATTGAGGATGGTAAACGGGGCTTCGCATGTGTTGCATGCCCAATGAACGGCAAAATGTAGAGAATCCGCCTGACGTAAATTGTGGCCCGTCATCGCTAACAATCGTTTCAGCTACCCCAAACTGTGAGAAATAGTAGTTGAGGCACTTTATTTTAGTAGCTGTCGTTTGCTTCTTTAACATGAAAATTTCCGGCCATTTGGAGAACGAGTCAACAATGGTAAGAAAATACTGATTATCAATGGGTTCTGCGTAATCAACAAGTACACGTGCGCCAGGAGTGGAATAGATCGGCCATGAACGGAGGTCCACTTTGACAGCAGCTTTGGCAGCTTTGGCGCAGTTATTACACCGACGTACTAGATGTTCAATATCTCGATCTATCTTAGGCCAATAAGCGTAACAACGTGCGACGGACTTCATTCGCACGATTCCAAGGTGGCCTTGGTGTAGCTGATTTAGAACTCTGTTTTGAAGCGTGCGTGATACCACTATTCTGTCGCCAAACATTAAGCAACCATCGACTCGTGTTAAGGCATCCTTCCGGCGATAAAATGGCTTATAGTCTTAGGTTATATTAACCTGTGTACGATCTTCCACGAAGACGTTGAGCAACCCGTAGCGACAAACCAATGATCCCAAATATTCAAAACAAGATTGGATCGTAATGCCACGGTACTAATGAACAAATTATTAAAGTGAATATTTAGACAACCTCAACAGTTTCGATCGACAGATCATTTCCGGGGATTGAGTTACAATTTGCTACTGAACAGGCCAAATATGAACTATAACCACATAATAAGGTATTCATACCCAAAAGTGCTCTTCCGAGCAGTCGAAAGGTTCAAAACAATGGGGATGGGCCGAGCTCCAAAAAGGGGGTGCACGCACCACTCAAGTAGAGTACAATGACCGACAACTGGCACAATCATCAAATTGACGTGACAAAACAAAATCGTCTAGGTCAAGGTCCAATTAACGTCCAGAAACAGGGGAGGTTGAATGCAGAGGGGTGAATATTTAAGGGAATTGGGTTGGGTCGGATTTTCACATGACTGTAGTTCAAAAATTCGATACAACCTGTGGCCAACCATCTTGCAGGAAAAATAAAACGCGTTGAAGACAAGGGTCTGCGTGAGTATGTTTTTGTATCTCACAAAAGGTAACGGGAAGTGGCCTACGGAATCTGTGAAAGTAGATCTAACGTCGGCATCGACCTCCACGGAGGAAATAACGGTATCTTCAGAAACCTAAGCAGGAAATCTCTCGGCGATGAGTCTAGATAATGCTTCCGCCTGTTCAAAACTGGTTGTTCATACATACTGAATCGTAAAGTCATACCCGATCAAAATTTTTGCCCACCGTTGCAAGTGATTTGCTGTGTGTACTGGAATGCCATTCTTAGTGCCAAAAATAGACAGCAGTGATTTGTGATCGGTGTACAATGTAAATGTTCGAGCATGCAACATTTTATTAGACTTTTCAACTGCGAAAATAATAGTTAACCCTTATTTTTCAATCTGACTATATTTTCCTTCTGCTGGAGTCAACGTGAGTAAAACGCGACTGACTGCCTTATGAACACCAGAGGGGAAGCGATGCAACAAAACTGCTCCGATTCCGTAATCAGAGGCATCAGCGGCTACAACAATGGGTAATCTAGGGTCATAATGCGTTAACGCAAGGTCTGACAACAACACACTCTTGGTTCTCTAGAAAGCTGGCTGGCAAGTCTCAGACCATACCCACTTAGCATTGTGTTCCAAAATTCCATTTAAAGGTGCTCGTTAAACATGCATATTTGGTACAGAGTCACTGTAGTAGTTGACAAGACCTAGAAATGATTGCAATTCGACTTTGTTTGTTGGGACCGATAGGTGTTCGATAGCCTCTATCTTCGACGGATCCGGTCGACGACCGTTTTCGTCAACGACTGATCCGAGATAGACAATGCGATGCATGAGAAGTGAGCATTTTTCGATGCGAAGGCTAAAACCGTACGTTCTGATTCGGCTGAGAACTTCGTCCAAATGTACCTGATGAACAACATGGCATCCGTGATCTGTTGAAAAATAGCTGAGGCACATTTTACGTCAAATGGTAGCCTGTTATACTGATATAACTCTCGATGTGTGTTGATCATCAGATACTGCCTACTTGAGTTGTCAACTTCGACCTGAAGAGAAGCACCAGAAAATTCGATTTTGGAAAACACTTTGAAGCCATTCAGTTATGTGAAAAAATCTTCAGGTGTGGGCAATGGGTACTGATGCGTTTGTAGCGCATCATTCAAGCCAGTGGAAAAATCCCCGCGAATGCGAACTGTGTCACTTGCCTTTTTGACTACAACTATGGCGCCTGTCCACTCAGAGTAGTTGATTTTTGTTGAAAAACCCAACTGCTCCAATCTATCTAATTCTGAGCCAACTTGTGTGGTCGCAGCGTACGGTATTGGTCTTTTGATCCCGAAAATTGGTTTGCAATCCGGATTAACAAACAAAATTGCCTTCGCTGCAGTGCGTAGGCCGATATCACTGTTGAAAATCTGTGAATATTTGTTCTGTAATTCTATTAGAGTGTTATTGCAAACTTCAGCACCTTCTGAAGAACTGGGTAATGAAGACAACTGTGCAGATGATACATCACAAAATGAGCTAATGGGAACAACCCACATCCCAATCATTTCCTAATAGATTGAGATCATTTGAGTTTGCAATATGACACGTACCGGTGCAATTTAAATCGCGAAATATGGACACATTTGATTTCTCCCATAAAGGCGATTGGGTGGCCAGATGCATTGCGTGCAACATGTCGTGAGGGTTGATAATTGGGTTCCCTAATTTCGTGGCATGCTGAGCGAGAAATGATGGTTATATCCGACGCAGTGTCGAGTTGTAGTGTCACCGGAAGATTGTAGATCAAAACAGACAAAAAATTTGTGCGAATAATGATTAGCACTATCATAGGTAGAAAAAACGACACTTGATTGCCTTCTGAAACGATCCTGGAGCTGTTTTCTACCAGATGTAAGACAACGGCCTACTTTGTGTCCCATTTGTGTGACCGAAAACGACAAAGTCGTGCGAAATACCATTCACCGTAATGCCAACAGGCCGATAGCGGGTGCTGCCAACTCGTGTTTCTTGATTCACTGCTTGCTTGTGATTTTGTCCTTGTGACTTTTTCAATCAATGTCACATGGGGGTGTCCCTGACGACTATAGCATTTGTGAATCCTTCTTCAGCTCCTGCAAGGAGAAGGATTGTGTTGAATCCAGTTTCGCCATTAACCGGGTTCGGGTGTCAACGTCTGCTGCTGTGGTGAGGCCGGAAACAAAAATTAACGATTTGAATCGATCAGTTGATATCTTTTTCAATTGAAATCGTTCACACTCTCTGTTCACTCTTCCCGAGTATGATACAATATCTTCGTCCGGCTGCCGTACGATTTTCGAACAGTTGTAACGTATATTGAAAAGTGATGTGCGTTCTCTAAATATAGTTGGAAGTATGGAGACCGTCTCTTGTAAATTGTAGTCTAGAGGGTGATTTGGTAAAATGAAGTTGCAATATTGAGTGTGCTCGTTAGCACCTAATTTCTGCATCAGGAGGCGCACTTTAGCTGGCTCATCCAACGTTGAACCAACAACAACAAATATATCGTCATAACGTTTGTACCATGAACGAAAGGTGATTCCGCCTTCTGAATCATACGCAAACTCTTGAATGCCACTGGCTAGCAGTTCCTTCAATTTGGTGTCTTCTGAAATGCTGGGACTTGTAGGCTGGAGGGACAGCCTGCTCGCTAGAACTTCCAATAATTTAGCATTCTGCTGAATCTGTGTTTGCTGCTGAATCTGGGCCCCTTGTTGTTGTTGTTGTTGTTGTTGTTGTTGTTGTTGT
>QNGE01006969.1:0-11804 GCA_008508345.1 Paragonimus westermani
CTATTGCTTTCTAGTTCAGCTGCTACGGGTTGTGGCCAGTTGGTCGTCGAGGGAATCAGATATAATCTCCATAAAACTTGACGCCACCGTTTTGTGAGTAAATCGTGCAGGCAAAGAATTCCCGTTACCTGCGTTAGCGAAAACCGGAAGCCTAACTCCTGGTAAGCTGAAAACATCTGCTAACAGAATACAGAAAAAGCCCAAGATGCATGAATGTTCCGACCAGCGAAATGAGAGCTCATGATCTGAAGTACCAGAAACTGGAGGACGGCAAGTCATTCCGATAGCGAACGACTGAAACACGGTAAAAGAATCGTGCAACAAATCGTAGCAACTACTGAATTGTTGTGAAGTACGGCTTGAGAAGAATTGTGGACACACAGGACTGATGCTCCCACTTTCAGTTCAATTAGCGCGGTAAATGTCACATCGTCTAAGCCAACCTCCACATCTAGAGTGAGAGTGCTGAGCCACAGTTTTGTTATAACAACATTCTGGGGCATCAAAAAAGAAAGAGTTCCTGAGGCTCTGAAAATTTATCGAACAAACCAGGTGCATTTGTGTGCGTGCATCTCACAAAACCAATGGGGAACGAGTGAGTATTTCCTGGGATCGTATTCAAGGTGGCCCCTTCACAGACTGACCACCGTTGAGGTTGCCGACTCCGGAAAAGCTGACTGCAGTAAGCTTCTTGATGTCTTCAATACTTCGGTAGGCAACAAAAAGCAAATGATGATTAGCTCTCATTAAATCTTGGTCTTCCTTGGAACGATCTGGTTGACGCTCATGATGAAACGGCTCCAGTAAATGCGATGCCATCTTCTTCTAATTGAGCACAACTTCAAGAAGTCGTGAACGGGTTTATTTAGACTCGGGCGTGGGACGCAAGATGCAGTGAACAGGTTGCACTCTGACGTTATAAGTTCCAAAGGTGACCAACAAGAATCACCAGTGGCTTCTGTCTTTCTTATTTCGTCGTTAGTGGAACCAGGGACACCCCTAACGTCCGTACTGTGAGATCAGTCAGTTGCCCCAAATTCCATGCAATCGATCTTTCAACCCGTGGTATATTCGAGCACACCCGGGCTCTAGGGTCATCTGGTAGTTTACGTGACGCTGGAAAATCGTCTACCATCAAACTAGACACCAGAAGCAGAGCTCGTTTTATCCGGATTTTTTCGGCGGCCGCCGAACCCAGTTTGCGTCATAAAGTTCGAAACATCGATCAGTGCTCATTTCGGTTTAAAGATTCCTTTAGTTCTTCCGATCTTGCTAGTCGCGTGGCTTTAGTTAGCAGGCAGCACATTCCTGAAGGCCATGAAAACTTAGAGGATCCTCACGAGAAAATGAACATGGATTTTTAGAGGCCGTGGTGTTTGTACCTTTATGAAATTTCGTTGACTCATGCCATCCTCAGCGGGGTCCTCCTGCAGCAATTTTGCAGTGCTCACTTTGGGGACACAAGGAAATTTCAATAAACTGACCTGTATTATCCACACTTTCTGCCTCGGAAATTCGTACTCCATACTGGTGAATAAAAGAGGAGGATTATTGGAAAATGCGTTCAACGCTGGTCTGAGTACATTCATCTCCCAGCTTCCCGCGCTCTTTACTAGCAAATCATTCCATGAGTTCACCACATGGTTGCTAAGAAAATTGGACCAAATAACTAATCCTGACCTAGTCATCTTGCTTGTAGCTCTTTGACCCCTTCAATATCGATCCCCTCACGTTGCAAACATTGCAACCTTGATTTTTCATTGCTCTTGCGTGCAATGTTAATTACCAGTCAAAAACTAAGCTACTGTGGCTTAATACTACTCACCTCTATGTTGAGTGTCAGTATAAATCGCTTGTGAAGAAAGATCCACTCCAAGATAAAAGGTATGAATTAATGAACCCATTATGTCCAAGAGATAAGTGATTGATGCAACTAATGAAAGAATGCTTATCATAATATCAGAAAAAACCTAGAGTTCGGATAAGACCCATAGATCAATCGAAAGATAAATTACATATATGCCTAGTTGAGTAATCATCCACCAACCTACTGCTTCCCCGAAACGGACTTTCTCAATAGTTGTTTTATTTCTTCATGGACTGCCTCTCGAACTCGTTGAGCAACTTATTCTACAAGTTTACACAACAAAGTACGGAAACATTTTTTATCAACTCCGTTGTGCAGCGTAGTTCCGCTAGCAACATGTAATTGTCGCTCATTTTTCAACCCTTTCTCAAATTTGTCAGCTGACCCAAGAGAATATCCGACATTCTCTTAACAAACTTATGTAATTTAATCAGATCTCCTTCCCGAATTCGGCAGTGTTTAAAAGTCATCATCTTCCGGAGCGAAATCAAATGCTGAACATGTGGCACAATGTAAACAACGGTTTTTTGAGTTTCCACTCGTTATTCCCTTGAAAAGATGCATGGGTAAAATGAAGAATTACAACCGGTGCTGTCACCTTGGCTTTTATACTGGTTGGCTCAGCTTTGCTTGCAGCTTGTTCGTTTTATCGCGTGGTGCGCTTAAGTAACTTGTTTTCCTCCGATGCTCGTTGTAAAGAATAATGTTGTCAAGACAACGTGTTATCCTGAATTGTCACCGCTTTGATATGCCATTCTGCTCGCGTTATCCACAATGGTTGACCGCATCTTTCTGCCTTTTGCCGACTCTCTTTGTATCGATGAGTTTTTTCAATCCAGCCTTTTTAAAGACAGTTTGGTGAGAATTTATCCATTTGCTTAGTTGATCTCCGTGGCTTATGTCATTCAGTCCGCTTGCGCAGCACGTTGCGTCACGCCAAACCCCATCTAATATCTGTGCACCTTTCTTTAGGTATGGTGAGCACACATGCATGTGGTATTCAGACACCAGCGTAGAGGGACGAAGCACAACAGTGGTTACACTCCACCCTTCCTACTGGAAACCGCAATCTTTTCCATAAACCATGCTTTTCAGCCCCCGTGGCAGCTGAGACACATCTGTCTGGAGGCAGTGAAGAGCCATCGGCTGGAGCCTCAAGTACCTTCACTTGCTTAGCGTTTTCTAGCCCCTCTCTTCTGATAGCAAGTCCCCGTCAGATGTTAAGTGGAAAGTCCCAGTAGATTGGCAGCTTCGCTATTTGACCGGAATCCCGTTGTAGCCGGCAACTATTCGCAAAAGGTCCGACTAGTTTGATGCCATCTGCAAATAAAGAAGGTGAAGCTAATCTCACCGATGATTGGTTGACATTAATGGAGAAAAAAGCAAACCCGATACTGCACCTTGTTGGACTTCGCCGAATGGGAGTCACACGCTGGAGATGTCGTCGCGAATACTTACCCGCATGGCCCTACGCATTAAAAGGCGCTCGTCCCACATACAGTCTTCCGTAGCTGTATCATAGGTTCATGGCTCTACCGTTAGAAGACGGTAGTTAACGCAGTTCATTGTACTCTCGAAATCGAGATGAATAACGTGCACTTTCTCACCTCTAACCAAGGCGTCCATGATCTTACCAGGAAGATTGATGAGGTTTATAAGGCACCACCTATCCTTCAAAAAATGGTGTGCAGGTCTGACTAACTTATGACTTATGAGATTATCACACGCTCGTTTCGTAACCGTTCCCTTCAAAACTTTACACTATTCGCTAGTCAACCGAAAAAGTACCCCCCCAACCTCTATTTTTGAACACTGGAGTGATCGCACCATTCTGTTGGTCATCACGGACAGGTCTTCCATCCAGCATTTTGCTGATCAGTAAGTAAGCAGCACCAATAACATCTCAAACATCACCTTGAGTATCACTGAGTGCAGTTTATCTGACCCTGCTATCTTATCAGCCTAGATCACCGCAAGCTCCTTTTTAATATCCCCCTTCATCAACCACATTTTCGGCATCACCCGGAAGGATTCTTCTGCCCGTGTTAGGTACTAAAACACTTTCATCACTCCTGCACACAAAACACAAATATCTTCAAACGCCTGCGCAACATGCTAATTTCCCACTATTATCCCCCACCGTATACACATTTCAACTGATCCGCGGCTGCACAAACCATAGGAACACTTAGGGTTCTAAACAGCTGTCCTAGCTAACTTCACTTCATGATGTTCGCGCGCTAATCTAACTACTTTGGTAGCCACGTTTTTCGTTTATGCGCAATGATTTCTGCTGCCACGGGTTGTGCGAAACCTAGTCCAGGTTTCTGATCCAAAAGCTGGTAACTTCCGCCCTTTTTTGTCCGTTCTGCCGGTGGTGCATACTGCTTGTTTATGCTCAAGACGTTATCCCCTACAGACGTACACCGCTCCTGATTACCCCGCTCTCCCCAGCGGAACCCTTCTGGACGTGCATTCACGTGGTTTACATCCATTTTTCATTATTTGCTTGAGGAATTCAGAATCACTTCATTGAGATCTCATTTACGACTACCGCATGATCGTTTCGTTCCAGAGGGTGCCAGAGATTACTTTCTGGCATACATCTTGTAAAAATCAACCACTGCCCTTGCTAAATATAACTTCCGTAAGGTCTTCAGGTGAGCCTCCATATTCGTGAGCGAACGCTCGATGAAGTCTGAGTAGCTAATAATCGTGGAGTATTGTTGAACTGTGTGTCACAATCAACTAATTGTGGGTTGCGTGTGTGCTCGAATTCACTAACAGACGTATGCCTAACCCTATCTCTAAAGAACGGTAAACAACCTCATCGAACACCATCACCCTGATCACTCTTGTGAATATCATGGCCCGCGATCTTCACTTCGTCTTCCCGTTTGCGACATACCTCGACATAATCTGACATTCGTGCCTGTAACGGCCCCCTTGGGCTCTTTTAACTCGCTCCGAAAATTACAAACACTTTGTTACCGCAACTCGAAGTTGTTAGTCTTTGGGGTTTGTGATGATTGTTGTGGTCTCTCCAGCAGAGCACCTGGGGGATTGCCTCGTTTGTGTGATACACAGGTGTGATATCCTGCTTCCAGGTTTCCCGGATTCACAAGTTATGGTGCGTTCATCACACGTTTGCTTTGTGTGTCCTAAGACTGGATATTCTGCTGACCTACCCCATTGATTACACAAATCTTAGGTCTACTTCATTGGGTGTGCGATTCGATGTGTGCACGTTATTTCAGCAGTAATAGTACGTCATAAATGGAATCCTATTTTGATGAAATGAAGAGGCGACAAGCTCACTGCTGGGGCACTGTTCCCGGCATAATGTAGAGAGTCCTTTTATCTTGGCCGCCACGCAGACCTCCATATAGGTGTGGGTTTTGGCGCTGCAGCTTCGATATGAACCTTGGTCTGCCAAAGTCTGTAGTCTTAAACCACCAGCATCGTTAATTTTTCTCCACCCGTCCAGACTTATCCTACTACGGATTTGAACACTGCTGTATCCAGTATCTCAATCCATTTGCTTGGCTTTTCCTTTTACCTTGACAGTCGCTATGCTTAAATTACCTTTCCCTGCTTCATATCGTCTATTTGATTTCAAAAAATTGCAGTTCAGGCACAGCAGCTTTAACGCAAGCTGTATTGCATTCAAGACTTAGGCCCCTATCGACGGGCGGTATTATGTATGTGAATCCTGAACTCAATTACTGATGCTATTAATCCGCCTCTAGCAAACTCTGACTCCCATCCGAAATTTATTTGGTCTTAAAAGTTAAGATATTCTGGCGTGAGTCTCATGGGCAACATGATAAGCCCATAGAATTTCCCTGCGCACGAGAATTACTTGTGTCTATTTGGTTAGTTCGAAACTCATCCATAGGCTGCCTGGATTTCTTCTGCCCCCTCGCATTCTGATATGCCTAGTGCCCTCTCCTCCGCTTGCTCCCCTGAGGTAGTTCGGCATTCCTTAAAACTGCTGCGAAGAAGTTTCATGGGATTTTCTACTCACACGTGGCACAGTACATGGGTGTTAAGCAAAGCCGTGCATTGACACATTCTCATATCTTTACGCTAGCAGCCCGAGCCTCACTTTCACAAGTATCAAATTAGCCCTGGAAAGCCCCCACCTCGAAAAACTCTTCCCTTGGGAGTTTCGTTCCGTCTTGTATACGTTTAGATACTGGTAAATCGGTTGGGTAACCGTAGCTATGCTTATCTGATCACACAGAGGCATTGCCACCCGTTCAAGAGCGGCGTCTTAGAAAAACTCACATTAAACCGGCCCCCTCGCCGTAAAACCGTTGATTTTTTGTGAGATCACTGTACTGCTGGGAAATCCACATGAAACAAGCATAGCAATGAAAGATTTAAGCCAGACACAAAACCCACAACGGTTCTTCTGTGTAATACGCGTTTTATTAACTTGCGCAACGATCTTGATATCGCAGGTCCTTTCCAAAAGATTTCACGCCCTTGTTTGTCGTAGTCCACTTGACCATTTTGCATCGCATCATTTACCGCGTAAAACTACTGTGATGAGGATAGACGATCGCACCATGCTACTCACACCACTATTCAATAGCCGCATAGATCGAAATGATCGCAGGATAAATGCGAGAGACATATGGGAAGGATCGTTGGAAGGAAAATGACATTTAATGGCTTTCGTCACATGACGGAACTGAGACATGGTGTCCAAAGCGACTGGATCATCCTCGGACTATTGCGGTGTGCAAATGAGAGTTTTTGTTCCTAGTCCCGTTGAGACACTTTATTGGTGTATTGGTTTCTCCGATAAAACAACCTCCGAGTCATCCGCCTTCTGGATTCACAACAATTGGTGCCGTGACCAGGATACGAGGATGAATATCCCGTGGCCACAGCCGTTTGATGATGAGAATGTTCGGAGTTTCCTGGAGGATTTCGAAGACGTGGCGGAGGCGGTCGGGGTGAAGGCGGACCGGGCAAAGCTGGCGGCCCTGCGGACGCTGCTCAAGGGCAGGGCGAAGTTGGTGCTGGATGCGGCGCAAAGGGCCCTGCGAGGCTGGAGTGGGCTGCCGCGAGGGAGGTGCTGATCGCCGGGCTCGACAGCCCCGCCGACTGCCAGGAGGCAATGAGGCGGTTCAACGGCGCCCGGCTTGGACCAGGAGGCGACGCTCTTGTTTACGCCATGTCCCTACGGGCAGCGTTGTCAAGGGCCCTGCCACATTTGGACCAAGACTCAGAACAACGCCTGCTGACGGAACAGTTCTTTGACGGAGTGCCACTAACAGTCCGGGATCAGCTCAGAGATGCTCTCATCACACAGCCCATGACACTGGAACGGTTGGCCGATGCAGTCCGGCAATTGCTAGCAGAATAGGCCGCGACAGTCAACGAGGTTGAGGCAAGCGGACCGAGTTAACTGAATGACCTTCGAAGCGCGGTGGAAAAGTTGACTGCGGAAGTGGCGGCGTTGAAGTTGAAAACGGAAGAAAGCCGTGGCGACATTTGTTACGGATGCGGAAGGCGTGGACACTGGCGGAGATTTTGCCTACTTGGCAAAAACGGTCGTACCCTAATGAACGTTTCGTCGATTGTTCTTTATTTGAGAAGGGGGATAGGTGATTGGGGCGGTTGATAAGACAGCGGTTCAGGCTAGGTTAGAAGTCAATGGTAGCTTGGAGTACTGTTTGGTCGACACTGGGGCCGCGATTTCATTGATTGGGCCGAGACCAGGAACGATTGTGCGGCCGTGTGCGATGGTAGTCCGAACGGTCGGTGGGTTTACTCTGAAAGTTGATGGTCTGTCAGAATATGGTGTTCGAATCGATGGTCAGGTAGTCGAACAACCGTTCGTCAATGCGCCCGACGTACGTCAGACTATCTTGGGGGCGGATTTTCTTGACCGCGTTGAAGCCGTGATTGATTTGAAGCATGATAAACTGGTAACGAAGTATGGGGTGGTTCCACTGGTGGGAAAGCGCAAAACCCAGCTTGGACAAATTGAAGTGAACGTACCCAGAGCAATGCCAACTTGTGACAATCAGTTGCTGAACAAAGTGATACGCAAGTTTCAGGGATTGTTCACTACGGATCAGGACCCGTATGGCTATTGTGACTGGGTTGAACATGAAATCCCCATCGAATCAAAGCGATTTCGGCCATTCGGACCCCGAAGAATTCCAGTGCATTTGCAGCCGGAAGTTGAACGACAAGTGAAGGACATGCTGAAGGAAGAAATCATCGAGGAGGCCGATAGCCCGTTCAACTCTCCTGTCTTGTTGGTAAAGAAGCCTAACGGTAAATTTCGATTCTGTGTCGATTTCAGGCGGCTGAACGAGATAACGATCAATAAAGTGGTAGCAGTCCCGTCGGTGGCGGAGATTTTTGACAAGCTGCAGAACGCCAGGGTGTTTACAGTGTTGGACTTACGGTCCGGATATTGGCAGGTCCCAATCAAACAATCGGACCGAGATAAGACAGCATTCACAGTGGGTGAAAAGCAATACCGCTTCAAGCGGATGCCGTTCGGACTCTCAGGCGCCCCGTTCACGTTCAGACGACTGATGCTGAAGGTGTTGGACGGAGTGAGCAACACTGTTGTCTATGGAGACGATATCGTCATTTACAGCACAAATGAGACAGAACATGCAGTACACGTTTCAGCAGTGCTACAGAAGATTGAGACAGCCGGCCTCCGGATCAATAGTTCAAAGTCTCAACTGGCGAAACAAACGGTAATACTGCTCGGTCACAAGGTCGGTCAGGGGGAGGTCCAGCCACTGCCCGAGAAACTGCTGACAATCGAGGCTATTCCGGTGCCAACATCGAAGAGGACGCTGAGACAGTTTCTCGGTCGCGTCGGGTTCTACAGCCGCTTCATCAAAAACTTCCATGACCTCGCGAGTCCGTTATACGAAATTCTGAGGAAGGATTGCCAATTTCATTGGTCACAGAAAGCCAACCAAGCGTTCGTCGAGATCCAACGCTTGATGAAAGAAGGACAGCTGACTCTGAAATTGCCAGTAACTGTTCAGAGCTTTTTTGTCGCAACGGATGCGAGTGATGTGGGAATTGGAGCGGTACTGAAGCAGGAGGACGATGTCGTGGAATACGCCAGTCGGGCACTAAGTCCTGCTGAACGGAGCTATTCAACGACAGAGAAGGAGTGTTTGGCAATCGTATGGGCCTCGATAAAATGGAGGCCAAACTTGCTTGGCGGACGTTTCCATGTGTAGACCGACCACAAACCGCTGGAGTGGACTAAATCGGCGAAGGACACCCGAGGAAGGCTGGCCCGTTCGGCGTTACGACTACAGGAGTATGACTTCACAATTCGCCATGTAGCCGGAAAGGATAACTGTGTGCCCGATTTGCTTCCCCGGACGCAACACCTCGATGAGGTCCGCAAGGACGTGACCGGAGTTAACAGTATCGAACTGGAGAATGACCCCGGAAAGCTACAAGCAGCACAGAGGAAGAATACGGCGATCTGGGAGGTGATTGACCGACCGTTTTCGAGAGGAAAACCGCCAGAAGACGAAGTGAATCCGGAATTGAAAGCTTTCAGAATGCATTGGTCCGATTTGCGGTTGAATAGTGCCAGAATTTTGATGCGCCAAATGCGGGAGGGAATAAACGTCCCGGTCATACCGGCGGAGTTGTGGGCGGCAATTTTGAAAGAATGTCATCAGTTGGCTCATACGGGTTGTCATCGAACCTAGGAACTGCTGAAGCAAAGGGCATACTGGCCGGAAATGGAGAATGTTGTTAACAATCATGTGCGGGCGTGCCAGCAATGTCAGTTACTGAAGGGCACTAACCACGCCAGTGAGTATCCCACAAAACTAATTCCGGTCAGTAAAATTGAAGAACTGTGGTCAGTGGATGTGATGGGCCGCTTTTCAGTGACGACGTTCGGGAATCAATACATCGTGGTCATGACTGAGCACTTCACAAGGTGGGTCGAAGTATCCGTGATACCCGATCAGCGCTCAAGCACGTTGTGCAGGGCGGTGATGGAGCATACCGTAGAGGATCACGGAATACCACGAAGCATACTGACTGATCAAGGCCTTTGCTTCGAAAGTGAAGAGTTTTGGAACTGTTTAGAGCGTTTGGGAATCAATAAAATACGCACAATTTCATACCATCTTCAATCAAACGGATTGACGGGGAGGAACAATCGCACAATCAAGGAATGGTTGGCTGCGAAGGGGGGGAGCTGGGAAGAAACATCACCGGTGATTCTGTTGGCCCACCGCTGTTTGCCGCAAGGGACAACGAAAAAGTCGCCATTCGTGCTCATGTATGGGCGCGTGCCACGCTTGCCTGTCGAACAGGAGATTGGTTTATGGGGAGACCGACGGATGAGCACGTGTGAATTAGCGGAAGCCCAGAAATTGGCCAACCGAAACTTGAAGAACACACAAGAAGCATCTAAGGACCATCAGCTGCGAGGTTATAGGGTCGGAGGACTGCGTTTGAACCTGGATCTAAGGTTAAATACCGAGACCGGCAGGGCCCGGATGCAACAGGACCCGGATCTAGGAAGTTCCTGGCAAAGTGGAGGGACCGTATGTGGTAGTCGAACGTCGTGGCCCGGTGTATCTGATAAAGAATGAAAAAATCAACATCAAGTGCACAGAAGCCAGTTTTGTAAATGGTACGACACTCCGGTCAGAAGAGAATGCACACCAGATGTGTCAACAGCACCGAGGCTGGCACGCAGCTCGTCGAGAGAACGAAGGGAACCAGAACGCCTTCCATTACGACTGGAACAATCTTTGCGGGGGGAGGAGTGTAGTGAAGATAGACGAACGCACCATGCTACTCACACCACTATTCAATAGCCGCATAGATCGAAATGATCGCAGGATAAATGCGAGAGACATATGGGAAGGATCGTTGGAAGGAAAATGACATTTAATGGCTTTCGTCACATGACGGAACTGAGACATGGTGTCCAAAGCGACTGGATCATCCTCGGACTATTGCGGTGTGCAAATGAGAGTTTTTGTTCCTAGTCCCGTTGAGAAACTTTATTGGTGTATTGGTTTCTCCGATAAAACAACCTCCGAGTCATCCGCCTTCTGAATTCACAACACTACGGCGCATTTTTGGTCCTACAAACGTCAGTTGTGCAATAAAGTTCTGTACAACGTTTGGATGTTGGAGGCCTTGTGAGTGCAAAACGATTCGCGATATTTGCAACGTTGCGATGTTGTTCAGCAATTAACGAAGCCCTGCCCTGTTGTTCGTCCACTTGTCCGTCTTATTCGAGAGCTACCCACCGTTCCTCCTCCCGGTGATTCAATCCCACCATTCCCTGATATCACTAACTTTAAATATTGGTACAGACCTCTGGTGTCTAACTTTCTGCCATTTTCCAGAAACCTTTCCAGAAGTGATCTTGGCTAGTAATTCAGACATTTTTGAAGGGTGAACTGATATAACATCCCATCCACTCGATGAAGACTTGTAGAACGCACGAACAGGTCTTCAGCAGTGCGTGCGTCCACATTATTCTACTGACTTTTAGTGTTTACCCGCCATTCATCCATCTGTTCACGAGACACTTTAGTTAGCAAAATTGCGCAGTTAAACCAATGTTGTGGTTATGTAATCCTACTTCATGCCAGACGCTATTCTTCGGTTGGCGGCATCTGATTCGGATTAGCCTGTCACAGTGACCGAAGCCAAAGGACGCCTGCACTTATCCATCACTGCAACTGGCTTGCGCTGCACCAATTGCAGTTCCACCAACACACCACATATCCAGTGTAAACCCGAAGGAATGAGACTGGGAGGTGTGCCAGTGAGGCCTTTCTGTCCAGACGGCCAATACTGGTCAGCCAGTTGATTGGCTAATAAGGAAAGGAAACTCTTATCTCTCGGAAACTAAACAGAGAGAGGCTGCAATGACGAGATCTAAACT
>QNGE01006970.1:0-26715 GCA_008508345.1 Paragonimus westermani
TGCAGTGTCGTCAAGCAATGCTCATGTTAACAAAAAGTGGATAGAGACGCAGTTCGGAAGAAAAGAAAGCAGGCTCACCAATAAATGTAGTGGATCTAAACAGTATGTGGATACTCAGGTGTGAATAAGAAGTCGAAATCTAATGAAAAGGAAAACAAATAACTCACATTAGTTCGTGGATGCACGTTGGTTTAATTTTCCACGACACCAAATGAGGACTCTCACTGATACCACCTGCCGTGTGTCCCCCAGATAGTCTGGATGTCACGACCGAGATAAATCCAACGACAAACAAATAAATTTGCCGAACTAAACGGTTGATTTCGCTGAATTCTAACTTTTCCAAAGATTTGTACGCCACCGACCCTGAACGCGAACAGAAAGCAGAACTCGCGAACTCGCAAGTGTAATTTGAAAATTATTGATTACTCTGTGTATCGAGTAACCTCGTTCAAACAGCATGTGTACATGCGAGGTTGAAGAAGATGAAAAGGCATGAATAACAATAAAAATATGAAGTAGAAAATATTGTACAATTCGCTACACCTTATTTTTGGCTCTCTGGTCCGTTACTGTTTAGACTGTTTACAGCTAGTCAAAGCGGTAAGCTCTTAAGAAGAACGCCGTATTTTTCCATTCTGTCTCCTCCTTCTAAGCTCATGAACCGCTTTCTTCTGTCAACTTTTTCGCAACTTCATTTCTGCTTGCTGTCGTGGACAAGTGGGTACGCGTGCGACTCTCGTCCGTGAACATTTTTTTGTTTTCAGAAGAGCGGTCTAAACTCACCCCCAACAGACATCGGACTAATGGAACGCGGTAGGGTTTGAAAACAAATCTTATGTATCAAGCAACGTCTGGAAATATGATGAGTAGTTGTTTCTAGCCTAGTCTGAGAGCAGCGGCAGGAAGTCATTGAAGGATAAAGGATGCGCGCGGTAAGATCCAGCTCATTCGGTGGCTCTCAAAAGCGTCTTCAACAACGCTGGAAAAGACACAGGTTGAACGACCTCGAAGAATTGAATGATCTGTGGGTAGTTAGGAAAAATGCAAATATCCGCTGCATGTAGTTAGTTGCAAGACTAAAGATAGTATCACTGAGTTCGTATTAGGCCTCTTATAGCACGGTGACGTACACATAATCATCCGTGAAGATCTGACGTTGTACAATCGTCAAGTTTGGAGTTCGATTATGTATATGCTAAAAATCACCGCATTGATCGCGCTCTCCTGAGTGTGTTTCTCACAAATGCGTCTAGAAATATACCATTAATATAACAGGTTTGCCGCCGGGATTCTTACAGAAGCCGCACGGTTGCAGGTCACTTCAATAAACGTTGTTCCGTTTAATTCCCATCATTGTGGCTGGTTTATGAACCGTAGTAAGTGATCTCTCTTAAAGTTACGCCTTATTCTGCACCCCCGTTCAAACGGCAAAATGTCGCGGTGTCTGCGCGGCAATCGATGAGTGGACGGCAGGCAGCGAAACTAGAGCCCCGCGCCAGCAACGGTGGACAATGGGAATGAAGGGGCCAGTAACGCTTTCTTGGCACTTCCAAGTTCGGTGATTTCAATGTAATTAATTTCGCTATTCATTTCCACCATTTTCAAAGCTTTTCTTGCCACGGCCGGGATTTAAACTCCGGCCATTCCAACCATGAAGCATTCGTACGCCATTCACCTCACATTAGGCACGACCTCATCGAGTATAGTTGCAGAATACTGCTCCTTTAAGTAAATTAGACATCCACAGCCACGTCCTGCATCGCGATTTTTACGGAACCTATTATAGTCTAAAACATTTAGTCGTGTGTTTGAAGTCTCATGGGTACACCGAGCTTCAGTGAACAGAATGATGCAAGGATTATATAAGATGAAGGATCTGAAAATGCGCACCTTATTGACAAGTGAGCGTGCATTCAAAAGCAATTAACTTAGTTTACTGATGAGTAGTCGGGGATTTGGTTTATTTTCAAGTTGACCATCACTCACATTTGATCGCAGCGTTCGCATTCAGATAGACTTTCCAGCCAGCCTCTTTCGAAAAGAAGCACTAGACTCGAGTTTCGCTCTCATTAGAGCTCGTCAGTAGTGCATATCCTTGNAAACTCGAGTCTAGTGCTTCTTTTCGAAAGAGGCTGGCTGGAAAGTCTATGTGAATGCGAACGCTGCGATCAAATGTGAGTGATGGTCAACTTGAAAATAAACCATATCCCCGACTACTCATCAGTAGTCAAATTATATTGCCCGTTTACATCAATCTTCATTAGGCACGTCCACATATTCCACCATCAAATCTGCCCACCACAACAACCATGTCCCCTCCATCGCCAACTCGAAGGTTGTAGTAGACAAAGCAACAGAATGGAAAATTAGACAGAAAAAGTTGTAATGATGAGTATGAAACTTCTTGTCTCCTTATCTTCTCATCTCCGTTAGTAATGGGGATGGATAAAAAGTGAGACACAGCAATCTTACTGTACTTCTTCTGGGCCTTGTACTAAGTTTACAGACATTCGCTAGTTCGCATCAGGTAAACTGAATATGATGTCTTAAACTTACACCAAAATTGAACATGAACCACAATAATACAAGCTCCACGGGTTTGTTTGAAATTCCATATCTCCGTAATTATTTAAGAAAAAACGAAAGCACTCTGTAAACTTCGTATGAGAATGCATAAAACAGGCCAACCTCTTCCGCACTCTCAATTAAGAGCAAATCGGTTCAACTCCCACACCCAACTCAGCAAGCGTGACGGACTGGCCACTAAAAATGTCCGCGCTTACAAATTCATTCAAACAAATGTCACTGAAATTGCTGAAAAGAATGAGACAGATTTGAAGATGAAGTGGACATAACTTTTCGTTTTGGATAATTATTTCTTGGGATACGTTTTCTTAACATTTTACTTGTTGCTCGCCAAAACCCCTGTAGTGAGATCATCTTCGACGTCCCAAAAATTCTAAACTCCCCGCGACGTGAGACTTGCTTTGCCAGTACCTTCGCGCTTGTTCATATTACCTTATATACGTAAACTTTCTACAAACCACTGGCATCGAAGTTAGTCGGCCGGCATAAGTGTCGCAGTTATGCTCAGCTGTGTAATGAACTCGCACTATCTCTACTCCTGTAGGTTACATTCACTAGGATAACAATGTTGAGCTATTACCGTTAGAAACGCCGCTTAACCAGCCTAACGCTTGTTTGAATTCTGAAGGTCGACTGAAATTTTCCGTCGATGCACTCTTCCACTCTGGCGTCTGCTGTGCGGTTGTGCTCAAGGTGCTCTCACGTCCAGCTCCCTAGCACCCCTTACTTGTTACGTTGAAATCTGTAGTGAACGGTGAGTAAATCAATAAATAAAGTTTGTTTGCAGATCCATCGTTTTCTGCCTGCGACTTCCGATTCACGGTAGCATAAGATCGGTGAAACTCTGGGCGTACGAATTCAGGATCTAGCACTACATCCGCGAGATACCTGTATATCCCGGTAGGCATTGTGCTACATGGGTTGACACTTACGTTTTTTAACCCACCTTCTCATTTGTCAAGCTGTTAGCTCATTATTTCCGGTCGGGAGCTAAACTGCAACCTGTTCCGTGCTCTGCCAGCCTGACGTGCTTTCTCTCTACACCCTTTTTTCCAAAGCCGAGATTGAGATGTAATATTGATCCGCTAACCTTTCCACCGTTTGTAACTACATCCGTAATATTTCCCACTCACCCAAACTTTTTAGTTTGATTCTGTTCGTCACCGTGTAATTTTCACATATAAAAATCTGTTCACGTAAACGCACTTCCCGTCACTGCCGATCATCTTTTGGCTTCGGTTATTGGGTGCGTAAGTTTCAACGCACTTTTAGCTAGATACTTTGAACATCTGGAGAACTAACATATGAGACAAGGGAGGAGTAATGTTTGTGACTGGTGCCAAATAAACTCCAAACTTTCCGATGGCTTTTTCTCATGTTTTTTCCCTAGCAAATGTGTCGTTATCACAACCATCGTACGGCTTCCGCAAAGATCCCAGTTGCATCCATGCTTTTCATTTTGTCTGCTCTGGAAGTGGTCGTTCGTAAGCACTTGCTATGGAGAATCATGATCTCAGTGTCAGTTTTTCAATTGCGTTACCACTTACACACTACGATTGACAGCTTTTTCTCAACGATTTGTTTAGTACACTGTCATTCATGGTCGTTTTGCTGGCATTTGTCCGGTGTTGTTAACCGCGCTCTGCACGGCGCCATTTTCGAATGCCCTCGAGTAGATGTGAGCCAAACCCAAGAATCTTAGCCGTAAACTGAGATTACCAGAGACCCCGTGGATATAAAAATAATTTACCAAATATTTTGCCATCTTGTCCCGGTACTTTGTGCAGAAATTAAAATCACAGAAATCTGTTACCGACTCATATAGGTTTTTTTCATTGACTAACAATTAAAAACGACCTCAACTTGTGTTGTTTTATTCTTTTGCATTCGACACAATTCCTGTTCAATAATACATGGAAGCAAAAACAATGTTTACATAAACACTACTGTAAGGATATTTATCCGTCATAAAATGCCCTTAACCGTTGTGCTCATCACAACAGTCACTAAACCAATTTCTCTTTGACGCCGTTTTGTTGCGCTGTTGGCGGTACACTATACAATGGCACTCGGGAGATAAATACCTGATTCACACAGTTCGGGCGTTCATAATGTTGCGTTGAAGTTAGCTATGGGTTTGGACTAAGTCAATCACTTCGCTCTTACGTTTCTTGAACCATCACACTTGGACTTGCGGACCTCTATGACTTCGAAACTTTCAACACCCGCATTTCGTCTATGGGAATCGATGACCATTTGGGGTGTTGCAAAATATGTTGCCTCACCGACGAAGAGCTGAAGGTGATGAAGAGTTGCTCACTTCCTAACTGTAATTGGTGAAGATGTATAGAGATCAATGAAAGAATTGTCATTCTTTGAATTGCCCATTTCTTTTTTCTACGAATCCTCGCAGAAACTGCTGCTCTCACATTTTTAACGTGTAAATTGGGGCGCTGCTGCACGTGCCAAATTTTACTTCCTCGTGGAAAGAAATCGGGATATCAGGCAGTCCTTTCTCGAAATCCAGACTCAGGCAGCTTGTGACGATCTCTAAGGTCAATCCCAAACTTACTTTCCTGTCCTTTTGACCACTGGAATGAATATGCGTGATCTGCAATATAAGATTTCACTACTTTCGAATTCCACTCTTTAATCGGCTGCAACACCACGCGAACAGCATGAGGATGTAACAGCTGCTGTGAAAGGCGAACAACTGGTTCCTTATTCTGAGTTGAGTCCTGACACTTGAAAATACCAAAGTGCAATTCTGACTTCATTACGTATATGCTAGAACCACGGTGTGCAGAAAGATCTCTTAGATTATAAAACAACCAAGATAAACTCCTTGCCGTTCCCAACGGATTATTTTGTCTTAGTGATGGAATCGTTATTCCTCCCGCAGTACAATTCACTGTACCCGAAGAATTACAGTGTGCTCATTGGGGAATTGAGAACATGTAACCTACGGTTCGTCTGACTTGTTGGTGGCCAGCACTGCATGATGATCTGTGTAACCCTTTCGGAGGTTATGCTCAGTGTTTGCACAAAGCGCAATGGAGACCATCAAAATGGACGCCCTGGCTAATGCCTCGTAAGGCTTGACAACGAATACTTGATGACTATTATGATCCGTTCTCTGGCAAACACTACGCCTTGGTTATCCTTGATTCATACTCATGTTGGCCGAAAGTTACTTTCACGTCATCAGCTACTGCAGACTTCATTGTTATTGCATCGCGAAAAACATTTCAGCCCAGAGAGAGCACCACTTGCGCTGGTCATTGACAACTCCACCCATTTCACTACGCAGAAGTTTGAAGACTGGCCGAAAAAGTAGGCTGTCGACATTTGCTCACTGTACTGAAAAGTCTCCAATCCAATGATGCCGCCGAGGATTTCGTGTACCTTCTAGGAGGTATGATCAGTTCTATCCACCCGTCTAATTTTGAAGAACTGAGGATTGGTGTGACTGATTTCTTGATGAAATATCAAAATTCCGACCACTCAACAACTGGGAGCAATCCCACCAGGTTAGTTAAGAATCGCGTCCTCCAAGCAAACATGCCCAGTTTGGAACTGCTGAAGTTTTGTATCGTTGAGGCAGTGATCCCTCATCTTCCCGAGGAAATGTGCTCAATAACCTGGTTACTCGGATACATTGCGTAACTGACTCAGATCACGGACCTATCTACCGTAAACATATCGATCAACTTGTCTATAATTTAACAGTTCCCATCCATGTGGTACCTATTTCTGGCACTAAGGTTCCCGAAAGTATTCCAGGTTCAAGTTCCTTAGCTGAGGGTGCTGTTGAAAACGAACCACCACAATTGCGGCTGTCTGAACGTCTCATAAATAAACAATGCGGAAATTCTAAAAATCCTAACTCATTTAAACCGTAGTGGATGTGGTGGTTTTCACTACACCCAATTCTCATGAATGTTGTTTCGTTGCGTTCTGGATAATAAACCGTGTAATCGCACTCGAGAGGTAAATACCTTATTTACTTATTTCACAATGTTATCATTATTGGAGTTCAGCTAAGTCAGTTACTTAATTCCTGCCTTTCTCGAACCGTTACACCTGTCATATTGATAAGTTGTGTTGCTTACTTTGAATGCACCGGTTGTACTGCAGCTTTTAGAGCGATTCTGAGTAACACCACTTTCACGTTTTCTCACAATTCCGGAATGCCCGTAACTAGGCACGTATGATGTTGGTGGTAGTTACGTCCTTGGGACCAGATGGAAGTCGAAGTCAGTTCTGAAGTAAGAAAAGGTGGAGTGACATGATGCCCTGCGAACCATCTGGGTGTATTCTGGGTGTAGGGTGTAAAAGAGACGTAGAAGTGCGTGCAATGGTGTGCTATTTTCATTGGGCTAGTTTTTGGCGGTCTTGATAACTTAATCCTCTAGGCACCTGTAAATCACGATTTTACTCCCTCAGAAGAAATGTCTATCCAATTATGAGCTCCTTCGAGTCAGAGCACAACCACTCTCTTCTTCGTGTATGTTTCCCATCACCGTCAGTTAAGTAAACGATTTCGGGAGTCTGGTTCATTACAGTACATCAACTGGTGACATTTAGTATTACGTGGAAATTGGTTATCGGAATTCTGTCAGAGCCGTTGGCATTGAAAACATTCGACGCAAGATGGAGCCTACAACGTTAACTGAGTTTGTTATGCAACAGTCGTGACAGGTTGTTGATTTTCATAAGGGTCTGTTGAATTTTCTGTGCGAGGACATTGTTCAGTTCCTGAGAATTTTCACATTCAAGACGAAGGATTTAATATTCTTGTACACTGATTCAATTAGTGTCTTATCAAATCCGGTTTTTATAAGCGTTTTCTCATCAACCATTTTGAGGATAAATTATCTTCTGTCGTTGGATATTGAGGAACGCATTATTGGATCAACAGATCACGCGTGATTCGGTGTGAGCTTGAATCTTCAGCGAACAATTCAGTACCGCTCACCAGAAAACCTTGCGGAGATGCTCTGTGAGGTTAATGCAAAGGGTGTCTCGCGTAGTATATAAAATGAAAACAACAGATAAACACATATCTTCCTTGTAGATTAAACATACATCGAGTTATTTGCACATCTGCCGCATGTGGTGAACGTGAATGCCATACGTGGGGCAAACAAGCGCAAGTATTCCACGAAATATTTCCTGATAATTCTTAAGCTTGAATTTACATCAGTTTCTAGTAACGGGTGGCACTGGACATGACTGACCCGTAATATACTTGTGGGTTCGCAATACGCTACACTAAGCAGGCTGTCTGAAACTTTGTTCTGGAAATGATGGGGAACAGCGGTAAAACATTTGTGATTGATAGAATGGCTGCTCAATTGAGGACGTTCGTGTCGTGTTCGGCTGTGATATCATGTAATGTCGTTTCAACATACGTGACACCTTCCGAAAGCGCGTAAGTAAATACCGTTTTTTGCGATGTTTAATAACAGACAAATTCTCTTTGCAATCGGCATTTGTTTGACCGAATAGCCACAACACACATTGCGCAAGGGCAACTGTCACTCTTACAATTCCTATACTCTAGACTCAAACGTGACTTAGGTGATATTAGCCGGACCGGCATAAAGTTTATGAATTATATACGAAAGTGGCTTCACTTCAAGCCGGAGTATGCCATCCTCACATGAAGTGATGTTTTCCACTTTGGCAACCGCACGAATAACCAGCCGGAGAATAGCTGCGGGCAAGTAAAGAAGCAGACGCATTCGAGAGACTGTCCAGCTACTGCCATTAGAAAAATATGCGTCCCGGGCAAGCGGCTGACGCGAGAATTCTAGTTCTCTTCCATGCCGTCTACCCAGCCAGCATATGAGACGCTCATAGGACGGTCGACTGTCTTCTGAGTGTCTCCTTACAGTCCCATCCTTGGGGATGAGTTAATTTGTCTCATAAGCAGAGTGCTATAGAGCCATCCACTAAATTACATGGATACAGTGTAACCGCCGTCGTGACGGTAACTTAAATAAAATTCGTTATACTTTTCAATTTCCTTTACATCGGCATTATTGAATATCTCGCCACTGTTTAATTTTTTGAACAGAGGAGGCGACTTGGTTCTGTGAGCTTTGGCATCTGTTGTCTACTTGACTTGGTTCGAAACAGCGATAAGGCTGAAGGGGACTTTCGGAGAAATTCTGGTAGGCTAGGCTTGTTAAACAACGAAATACTTGTACATATAGTGTTTTTCATGTGTATATTGTAATTTTGGGATAATGAACACTTTTTAGGGAACGGTTTCTAATAAGCTACCGTTTATGACTGAATAAGTTGCGGTGAATGCTTGGCAGGAGAATGCACACAACTGTTCATTTCTTCTGGAAGCTAAATTTCGGTGGGACATTGAAATCTGTGGAGCTTCAACGAGTGATGTGTTCACGGGCGCATGTTTGAAATTTGTTCTAGTTCAAGGGAGCATACTCTGGTTACACGATGTTAACTGGCAAGTGACTGTGGCACTAATGTAATGCTTAGAAAGAACGCTGAAAGATTATGTTTCACTTTTGCTCCATCTCGATTGTTTACGGAGATAGGTCATTTCCAACCCATTCTTGTAGCCGTCTTCCATCTGATTCAGGCATGTGAAAGAATCGAGAAACGACACAGAAAATCAGCTACTTCTATTATCGACAACCATGAGAACGATAATTTATGGATTTCTATTGTCTACTTTTCAGATACGCCGATACGCTCAATTAAGTACTTTACTTTTTTGTAAGGCCGTTTCATTCCATGGTTATATGCACGTCTAAGAGACTCATGAATCACTCGAGCACTCTTATGGGACGGTCAGGATAGTTAGGCCGCGGGGGTTGATTTGCCTTCTTCGTTCGCGCTAATACCTTGACTAAGCGTAAATAGGCAGAGGGAAGAAGGGAGCCTGATTGCCAAATAATATGGAAGCCCAGGCGGGTTTTCCCACTGCGGGCCAAGGGCGGGCGGATGGCAAGCAGTGAGACTAGGGCCCCGCATGGGCCACGGCGGACTAGGGAAAAAACTTGCCAGCGAAGTTTCCAGCGCGGTCCGCAAAATTCGATTTTTTTGAAAACGGTTTCTCCGTCATTTTTGTTAGGCGCTCCAGGCTTACTGACGCCATGGAGAATATTGCAAAATATCCGCAAACATGGAAGTTTTATTGGATAGTTTGCACGAGTTCAGTTCGTTATGCAGGTGTTCAGCAAATTTTGTCACCGACGTTGGGGCGACTGCACCACAGTTCGGTGCACACTTAGGAAACTTGCAGAGAGGAATGCAGGGGAAATGTGTAGTGAACTGAAGTAAACCTTATTAATGCCAGTTTTACGGGTACATTTGAAATTCCATATCTCCGTAAATAAGGGAGATGAAGCAAACATGGAGCATAACAATCCTACAGAACTCCTTCTGGGCATTGCAATAATACTAGAAATTCGCCTGATCACAATGCGTAACCTTAATATAATCTCATGAACTTGTGCAATATTTGAACATGAACCACAATAATACAACTTTCATGGATATATTTGAAATTCAACTCCTAGGTTTATATTTAACATAGAACAAGAATTAAATAACCATCAGGAAGCACTCTCCGTAAGTGACATAAGAGAATGAACAACAGCGGTTAATTTCTCGCGTACTTCTGCAGAAAAGCAAAACCGTCCAACTTGTACAACTCTTACCTCAGCGAGCTCGAAAGATTAGTTATTAAAGATGTCTGACTTTACGATGTCATTTAAACAAATGTCACTAATTTTTCTGAAAAGATGAATACAGATTTAGAGGTGATGTTCATAGAAATTTACCTTTTGGAGAATTATTTCATGGGATGCTTGTTTCGAAGATTTTTCTCACGGTCCGCCTAAACTCGTAGGAAACCGTGCGATCTCGGTGGGCCATGTGCTACATGGGTTCCTGCTGAGTACCTTGTGGGTGACTTTATTAACATTAAATCGTACCAAACGCTCAAATGTTTCTAGCATTAATCGTTTGACTAGACCACATCAATTAGATACAAATCCGTAGTGCCGCCAAGCAACGCGACCATCCCATGATTGTTTTTCGATAGTTTCACCCCTCTTCCGGAGTAGTTACGAGGTTTTCAAAAATAGCTCACTACGAGTTTACAATAACTTCGTCTTCACTTTTCGATTAGTTTTGCTGCGGAAAGTTTACAATTTTCGTGCCATGTGTGTAAGTTTGGCATGAGTGAACCGCTGCGGGTGGAACGATTGTCTGTTGCAGGGCGTTTGCTGGAAACGCTGTGAAGTCCGGCACCTGTGACTTGCTGACAAAATGCGAACTATGCTGTGTCTGATAGCGTTGTATATTTATCATGAAAACCCCGTCTCTATAAAATGCTTCATTTTGCCCCCGAATTGCCCCCAATTAGCCACATTCAAAATGTTGTGCTGCTTGGGGTTACAGACAGCAATCAGTGAAGTGGCGCTTAACTTCTCAGCGTCCCTGTGTAAACGCACCGGACATTCAGAACAACTTTGTTCTGGACTGTGATGTAAGCCCACACCGTAAGGACCAATCGCCCAAGTAGCACACAGCCCCATTTCGAAATGGGGCGATTCGGGTTTGAAATAGGGCGTTTTATAGGAGTAGGGTTCCCAAGATAACTAGGTCAAATTCTCCATTGCCGCATATTTCTTGCTATTTGTAGATGTTATTGCTCACTTGTTAATGGCCGATTTTCTTGTTTTCTTCTAATGTAGAACCTTTTCATGAAAGCTCATGCCCAGTGTGGTTTGACTTCAAATTTCGTCACGTTATTACGCAATATTGAATAGGTTTGTCATAATGTAAAAGACCGCCGCTCACTGCTAACTATTTATTGAAAGTATAAGAGGTTCACGCAGCTGAATAAGCGCTTCGGATGTGGGCAAGCATCGATATGATATCACGGTAACCAGACGATCCCACCGCTGCCGTTCGCAGTGACTGGATGGTTACTGAAAGGTCCGCTGAATGACCGGTAGTTTGGGACAAAAACGTATGCAGACATATGTTACTCAGCATCGTAACTCTACCACCATTCAGGAAAACAACGTGATGCCGCAGATAAGCTAGAGTGACACTTATTACACAGTAATGCACTCAAGATTCCTGTGCAGAAGCTTCCAAGCCAGAGCAAAACTTGCGGTGCGCAGACGGACGCAACCAACAGGTTGACATAAGTTGGCAACCGCTGACTAACTAGTAAAGGGCTTGTCGATTTTTTCACTCACACTAGCGTAGGGTATTGTTGGGGCTGATTCGATCATCGGAAAATAACGTTGTATTTGCTTTTGGGAGGGCATAAATTGTTACTGTTCGAAGTGGCTTTCATAACCGGCATGGCCATGTACTACTTTGACCTTCACAACCGCACTCTGCTTTGCACTAATTTCTGGCACCCGTCCACATGTTCGTCTTCTAACTGGGGTATAACTGTACTCTTTGGACCTCTGTCTGGTACACTTTCTGACCACGTTTCCTGATTGGTCACCAACCCTTTGAATATGATTCAGTTTGTGATCATGTTGTCTTCGGACTGAGTGACATGGAAAGAGACCTGTCCGGAGACCAGTCTATTTTTAGTGTTCATGCTCAAACCTCAGGTGGTTGGGTTGGCTGGGGAGTTATGACTTATTCATGCATACTCCGTACTCCGTTGTTCATTGCAGTTGACCGTCGTTCCGCTATACGCGTTGCAATAACCGTTATTCTGTCCCGCTTGCGCGCCCGTAGGCTGTAGATCCAGTTGCAGCATCTTCGCCAGTCAGTCTAGGGTTTTCAACTACGGTTGACGAATCCGTTGATTCAAAACGTCTACTCGCGCAGCAGCTTATGCTCATCGAGGCACCCGCTGATCAGCTATCTACATCAGAACTGGCCTCACCGGCGTCGGCCTGTGGCAAGCAATCACTGGACGTCGTCACAGGCGGCACTACCGAGTTGCATAAAGTTGGTCAAGCTGGCTTGACATTTGACGCCTGGTTTAGACAGTACAAGTACCTGTTTATTGTCGAGTTCGGTACACTGGACGAATCGTGGAAGGTCCGTCTGTTCTTATACAAAGTCGATACTGTTGAGTACGAGAAGTATGTCGTTATCATCCTTCCGAAGAACACACGCGACAAACCCCTCGAAGAAACTGTTGAGATGGTGCTGTTCATTTTTGGTGATCAGTCTTTCTTGTGCAATACAAGGTGCCAGTGTCTGAAAGTGGTCAAGTTTTGTGGCGACAAATACGTCACCCGTCCCACTGTGGTCACCCGCGAGTGTCAGCATTCTGAGCTTGGTTTGCTTAGGGTGGATCGATTCAAATTTCAGGTGTTCGGCTTCGGTGTTCACTCCCTGAAAGACGCAGACATCCTCACTCGCTTATTGAACGGGGTCCAGCAAGATCCCACGACGACGCCTCAGATGCTCACCACTAAGTATCAGCGCATAATCAACCCCAAACGCGGTGTTGCAATGATTCAACACGTCACTGCTGTAGTACGCTCGGTGTTTTCTGGCTCACTCACACACTGCTGAGGCAGTGGTGCGCAAACCCAGAATCTCTCAGGGCATCCAGGCCCTGGTTTACTCGGATGATGTGCGCCCATACGCCAAAAAGCCACTTTCTTTCCCGCGCAGGTATTGTGAACCTGGCGTTTACATCGTAATGGTCGTCTCACACGACACTGTTGCCCTCAGTGTGGACAACTGGGACACAAGGGGAGCGTCTATCAACCCCAGCGAGTTGACACTTATTAATCTACCTCCAAACCGTGGCGCAACTCCAAGTACAACTCTAGGTTCAGATCAGAGTCGGTTGGCAAATATCTGAGCCTGCTGACCACCCTCCAAGCCAACGCTCCCATTCGACGGAAGTTCGTGTTGGTCATGATAAATGGCTTTCTAGTTTGATCGCAGTTAGACACTGCATCGGATGTTATAGTTATTTCGAGGAATTTCTGGAGAAATCTTGGGCTACCTTCAGTTTGACTGACGTCTCAGTCCGCCACCAGCACCTAGGACGACCTTACGCAATTGGCCAGCCATTTGTAGTGTTATGCCTCACTCCTAGGTACAGCTATCGACGATTTCTGCTCCGCTGCTGGCTCGAATCTCAATTTTCATGGGCTAGATCGGTTAGAACGACTTGCTCTGGTCTATTTTCTAATTCAAGCAATATGCAACCAGGCGTGGTCTCCTTCCGTGCCGCGCAAAGCGACAGCTAAAATCGCTCAACGGCTGGCACCAGTAATTCCGGAAGGTATGGGACTCTCCTCTCAGACCCGAGAAACCTTGCGCCTCTCTCCATGAGTTCAACCCGTCTTTCGTCCGGGAAGATCGGTACCGTACACAGCTTTGACACCTGTGCACACAGGACTCAATCACTTTGAGGAGCAGGGCACCCGGATTCTTTCATTTATTCTGTTCGGGACGCTCCAATTATCGTGGTCGATAAGGCTGATGACTCGATTCGCATCCGTGTTGATTTCTCAACTGAGCCCAATTCTGCTTTGAAATCGAATTGCTGATTACTTTCGGCACCCGGCGATCTGTACACAACCCCCGATGGAGCAACTTGTCTCGCCAAACTGAATCTTGCTGACGCTTACCTGCAAATCGAGGTCGCACACGAGTCCCGTGATTCGGTCACTATTAGCATCCAACGCGAGGTACTTCAATACACCAGGCTGCCGTGTGGTATCGAGACGACTCCTGAAGTTTTTCAGCAGGTGGTAGATACGCTTCCTACTGGTCTCTCAGGAGCGACTGCGCACTTGAATGACATCCTGAGTGTCAGACGCACCCCAGACGAGTTGCAGAATCGAATTCATGCTGTAGTGCAGCGTATCCAGGAATATGGCATTCGTTCGCCACCGGAGAAATGCCAATTATTTCATCAGCCCGCCAACTACCTTGGTTCCGTTTTCAATGCAGCTAGCCGTCATCTCTACACTGAGATCATTCGGGCTAGTCAACGTATGCCGCCACCTAAAGATGTCCGTTCATTTTATTTTTTTCCTTGGTTTGACCAGCTACTACGGGGCGTTCCTACCTCCGGTTACATAACGTTCTGGCCCCGCCCAACCGCTTGCTGGAGAAAGATAACTGTTGGCTTTGGTCTGCCTACTGTAAAGAAGCATTCGTTCAGCTGAAACCGATATCCAACTCCATCCTGCTTTTTACCCACTATAATCACAGGCTGCCAATCGTTGTGACAGCCGATGCTTCTGATTACGATGTTGGCGCCGTCATCCACCACATTTCTGCGGACGGATCGGAGAAAACCATTGTTCATGCCTTCAGAACACTTAGAGCTGCTGAGAGTAGATACAGCCAAATAGAAAAGGTGGCCCTTGCATTGGTGTTTACAGAGAAACGGTTCCACAAGCCGATCTATAGCTGGCTGTTCACCCTACTGACGGTTGTAAAAGGGCACATTCGTGAATTTCGCCAACCGACATTAACACCGGGCCACCACCTTGCTAGGCTTTGACTTCAGCACTCAGTACCGAAAGATAGAGGATTTTGGGCAGGCCGATGCTCGCTCTCGTCCCATCAGCAACCATCGACCGACCGAAGAAGATGCGGTGATCACTACGGTGTCTACTGATACAGACATCATCCGTCACTTATCAGGTGCCGTCCGCCCCCTTACGGTCACTGCAGCCGTCACTAGGCAGGCCACACGAGGTCAAGACTTCCGTAAGGTTTTCGAGTACTTCCAGGGCCGTTGGCCTACCACGACTCTGAGGGGGGATCAACAAAGACTACAACAAACCGTGAGTCTCTCTCCTTGGTTGGAGGCTGCCTACAGTTTTCAGATCCTGTTGTGATTCCATCCAGTGTTCGTCCGTTGGTTCTCCGACAGCTAAACATGAGCCACCCAGGCACTAGCCGGGTAAAGCGATCGGCCGCATCTATGCTTGTTCGCTTGGCATGGATTTTCGAACGGTGGACGTGAACAACCATTGTTCTAGTTGCCAACAGGCTGCCCGAAACTCGACCTGACAGACACCGACCCCATGGTCTCAACCGGGGTATCCACGGTCGCTAGCCTACGTCGATTTCTCCGGCCCAGTATACGGGATCTCATTTTGTCTTGGTGGACGCATGTTTCAAGTGGTCTGAGGTAGTACCACTGACTTCACCAACGGTGACTGCTACCATCAACACTGTTTGATGACCACTCAGTCGGCATAGCCTCACCGGAACCATTGTGTTTGACAGTGGTACCCAACTCACGTCTGTTCAGTTCAGAGAATTCTGCTGCCGCAACGCCATGTCAACCCCATATTACCCGCAGTCCAACGGGCAGGCAGAACACTTCGTCGACACACTTGAACGTGCCCTTCTGAAACCGCGTGGGGAGGGAGCGCCTTAAGAAATTTCGCAGTAGTTCTTGTTTGTCCACCTGACAACTCTTACCAGCTGCTAAGCGGTAACCAATCTCCTGCTGACGGGAAGCCGTTCAGCCGACCCTCTCCAATGTGAACTAAAATGGATGCTTTCAGGTCCACCCAGCGAGCAGCCTAAGTGTCATTCTCCGCCTATGAATGTGCAATACCCACCTCAGCAAAAGCAGTGTTGAGTAACCTGGCTTCAACGTCTGTTACGTAATCTATGTTCCGTAATATGTGTACGATCTTCCACAAAAACGTTGAGCAACGCGTACCGATAAACCAATGATTCCAAATATTTACAACAAGATTGGATCGTAATGCCACGATGCTAATGAACAAATTATCAAGGTGAATATTTGGAAAACCTCAACAATTTCCATCGACAGGTCGTTTCCGGTGAATGGATTAAAATTTTTACTGCTGAACGGGCTAAATATGAACTAGAATCAAATAAGGCATATTAATCCCGGACGAGCAACGCTTGGTCTTCTGTCAACGTCTATCACTATGCTGGATCCACGATAGTCACGTCTGTAAGTAACGAGCGTCTACAAATTCCCAGCCCTTCGAGCAACCGATCCGGATCCAAAATGGAGGACGGTCATATTGGTGAGTTTCTTATTAATAAGGTGTTAATGTTCAGAAACAATACGGTAAACCAAATAGTGGAAGACAACAACAAACCTCCATATTGAATCCATCAAATATACAAGTTCCGAGATTAACGGTTCGCGTAAATATGACCAAATGCAACAGCCACGTAAAGCCAAACCGGTCAGGTGAAAACGAAACCGGGGCACATATAAACAAGGGTCCGGTAAGGGAAAGCAAGGAAGAAAAACTACACGAAAACAAGTTTTACAAGCAAACGATATCAAGATTTAACAATACATCAAGATCCGCATTCATAAGAGAGATGATGTGTCACGCACGTAACTTGAGCGGTAGTGTCATATTGTAAGAAAAGCTCGTAATCGGTATAAATACTTCCAACGTAAGAAGACAAGTCAACGAGAAGGGAATAAATTGAGCAAGGAACGTGGCCATCATTATTCTATTAATACAACAATCATCAAACACTCACGCAAGCAGCTACTTCAACAAGGCATCCACACCCAAAAGAGCTCTTCCGAACAGTCAACAGGTTCAACACAATGGGGCTGAGCTGAGCTCCAAGAAAGTAATTGCACGCGCCACTCAAGTAAAGTACAATGACCGACGATTGGCTATTAGCACAACCATCAAACTAAAGCGACTGAAGCGCATCACGCCACAAACATTGGAATTACGCGCGTGATAAATCACTTCGCTCACGAACGTTAATAGTGATGATCTACTGAACTGTGATGTCGTTCACTTGTGGAACCTAGTTTTCGCGTATTTTTTCCCACTTTCTTTTGCTGGACCCTTGCCTGTATGTACTCTGGCTTCGTTCGCGTCTGATCGTTCCGCCATTACAAGATTGATGCGCTCGATCATATTTATTTGAACCGTCAGTCTGGGGACTTGTATGTTTGGTGGATTCAATATGGAGGTTTGTTTTTATCTTCTCTCATCTAATTTACACCAGTTTTCTTGGACCCCAACACTTTATTGATAAGAAACTCGCAAATAGAGTCATCTCTTTTGTTGTGAACCGGTCGCTCGGTAGACTCAGAATTCATAGGCGCTCGTTACTTACAGACGTGACCCTCTTAGGTCCAGCCTACGGAAAGACGTTGCGAGCAGACTAAACGTTGCTGGAACAACCGGTAGGCATCCGGGATTACAAGCAAGAGCCTTTCTGGTGTGACCTTTCGTCAAATGAAATTTCGAGTAACAAAGTTTGTTACTGTGTTGCTTCCCGTAGAGCATGCTTAAAGTGGTTGCGCCACATCCAAAAACCATTGTGGAAAACCGCATGCGTTCTTTCACAACTCAGCGGCTTGTGGAAGTTCGCCGGGATTAAAGTTGCTGGTTCCTGAAATTCGTGTGCCTCACAATTCCCTCACTCTTCTTATACTCCTACGTCCCACGTTCTCACGCAGATACATCTGCCAGCTTACCATTCGGTGATACGACTCTATGGTTGTGGATTAGATGCGTAGAGAGAGAAGCACTTAGTTTATGCTGAAAGCTCCCACAGCATGGTTATATCGCTGATATAATCCAGTGTGTTCTTTGATCCTGTCCAACGATTCCCGCTCTTAAACTGAATATTCGAGCTTCAGTTTACTGCTTAGAACATTCGAACGAGATGTGCGTATAAGGTGAGGTCTGGTTGAGGGTGAACAATAATTTGCTACGCGCCCCCTGTTCTAAAATCACAGTACATATCTTCGTTGCTGCCTTTGCAGAAAAGCAGACGAATTCAGATCTCGGCTCAGAAGCGTCAAAAAGTACATGCAGCTAGAAGTTGCTTTTCCTGGGCACGTTGAGCCATCTACTGCTGGAGAAACTTGGTCAACTAAATACTGTCAAATATTTCGGTCAATCTTGAGTGGAATACATACAGTCTTAGACATCTTTCGGGGGTTCCACTCACACTGGAATCAACATAAATAGTGCAGTCCTGCCACTAATGTTTGTCATATTGGAAATTTCCCTGTTACTGCACGGCATCTTTTGGGGTGGCTACTTCTGTTGCTATGCCGTCAAAGACGATTTCGACTTTGGCAACCTCCTTTAACTCATGGGGTTCCTACATGACAATCCAAAGTGTTCATGTGACGAGCTCGGAAGCAAAAACAAACTTTCGGTCCTCATGTACTAATCCAACACCACCACCCTTGGTGAGCTCAGGGCAAGTCTACATAAGCAGTAGGTTACATGACATGACTCTGGGTTAGCGAACTTTAGACAATTCACAGGACCCATCCCCAAATTCACGTCCGAATCTAGCTGAGAATTCACTACGGGGCGAGATTAATGTGGACACCTGTCTTATGTTTCAGGGCTAGCATGCACCCGGTAAAAAGTCGATAAGCCTGGTGGGAAATGGTTACCCTAAAATGGTTAGAACAATACTTCCGATTTATCATCCATATTTCCACTATTCTCCACGTCTGATTGATATCAAGTAAAGAGTATTTCGGGCATCGCAACTAACAAATGAACTCAGTCATAGTCCAATATTCCCCAGCGCCAGGCATTGCCGAACGGACTGGGTGGGCCTGGCAAACATTATCTCAAGCTCCAACAAGTTACTATAGTTTGCCTTCTCCGATCACTCGAACTGTAAACAGCAGAATGTCCTTCATCATATGTTCCGATGTATCCACAGAATTCAAGTCACCCCTGCAGGATAGCGGTGCCGGAAAAGAACGATGGCAACCACCAGCAGTCCCCTAAAACACGCCCATTTTAACAGCGCGTCGACCTGACTCTGGAAGTAACACGCAAAAAGAGCCGGATCCGATTAGACGTATAACAAAATCCAGGGTCAGACCGGCCCTGGTTAACGTCGTTTTAGAGTAGGTCCGAGTCGTGCGTGAGTTTGCTAGTCCAAAT
Organism: Paragonimus westermani; assembly: GCA_008508345.1. Classification (NCBI taxonomy): domain Eukaryota; kingdom Metazoa; phylum Platyhelminthes; class Trematoda; order Plagiorchiida; family Troglotrematidae; genus Paragonimus; species Paragonimus westermani. Next base: position 19,491 of record QNGE01006970.1, read on the forward strand.
GTACCCTGCAACAAATTTCTTGCATTTCAGCTGTTTGCTTCAGCCGCTAATGCAACGTGAATTCAACGAGCTGCTCTCATTATCTGGTAGGTTCCAATGACTCACCCAGCCGTTAATCCTTCCAGCGTGCTGCCTTATCCGGGACGAGCTGCAAAACCAATTTAGCATGATCGTTGTTCTCTCTTGAAGGGTTAATTTTGAACAATTCCAACTTTTTGAGGTAAGCCGACAAAGAAACCATATGGGGCGCCTCGACTAACTGTCCATTTTGGACATGAGGCAGACACTGCCGTAAACTTTGTATCTAAGTATCCGTGAGACACCTCGGAAGCAAGAGTAAAACGATAAATGCTGCCAGTGAAAATTCCGCATAATTATACAATAATGAAGAATATAGCGTAAGATCGAGCGGCATTCAACTTCATACCAGTTATCTACATTTCGTATTTTTATTTCGAGTGCGCTCAAAATACCGATCGCATACTGTATAACCCAAAAAGCAAACGACATAAAAAATCGGGAAGGAAAAGTGTGGGAGGCAATCGAAAGAGCATCAACGAACTCGGAGAAATTGCTAGTTGAAAGAAAGTATTGTGGCCATTAAACAAATGAAGAGGAATCAAAATAGGCATGCCATTCAGTTGAGCCAGTTCTGGTGGCAACAGCGTACAGCACTCTCTTGCTTTGATAACTCACTCTTGACAGTAAGGTGTACGGTGAATTACTTGCTGACTCGAATATGTCAACTTGTTTTTAAAACAGTACATCAGACATCCAAAATGGAATTAATAACAGGGACTCAATGGAAGACATACTAATGAAGTCCGAAGTCAACAAAACCATTCAACTAATAATCCAATCAAACTTACTCCAGATGCAACCACTGAGGTATTGAAACCAGCTTAACAGAAGCAAAAGTCAATCAATGCCATATCGACTCCCAGTGACTTCAGGAGCAGATCGCGTTTGACAAGCAGTTTTCAGAAGCACAGCTGGTCTTGTTGCGACCAAGCACGATTGACGACAGAACACATATATACAAAAGTCTAACAGTGGGGAACGATAATAAAAAATTACGCCAGAACAAGCCCGCGCAAGTGAACAACATGACGATTCAGTAGTACATACCATTGACGTTCGTGGGAGAAAGGATTTATCACGCGACTAGTTGCAATGGTCGTGTCAGTCTTTTCAAGGAAAGCTCGCGATCTCTGCCAGGAAGATTTAGGATTTAGGAAGAACAAGGATCAAGGAGGAGATGATAGGTGAGGACAAGGAACGCGGTCGCCCATTTTCCATCAAAGACGACTTCTGTTCTTCAGTGCACGCAGCCATTTTAGCACCGGCCCTCGAAACCAGCATAGATCCGTGAATTGAATCCTTCACACTTGAGATTTATTCCAAGGCGACGCCACTATCTCACGCTTTTTTGAGCAGCAGTATAGACCTTTGGTCTCTCTTAATCCTGCCATTATCCACCCTCAAGTATTTCTTGCAGACGTGATTGTCGGCACCCTTCGCTACTCACCACAGCCATGGAGGCCATGAGCCGACGGGTCAAAGACCCCCAACCAGTAGGACCATGTCACCAACCTCCACGCTCCGTTCATCCCTTTTCCACTCATGATACGTACGGTTGGAAGGTTACCGTCCCCTAATCCAGCGTTTCCAAAACATTAACCACGTGCCGAGCCTGCTTCCACCATTTAGTGTACCTTCCTAGCGGAAGTAGTCCTGAAATAATTGACCATATTCTCATCCAGACTTCGTTTCATCGCTCCGCCGAAGAAAGCTCAATGCTCACCTGTCTCTTTCAAAAATCGCCACCTGCAAATCACTTCCTCCATATCTGACGACAGTGATAGTAAGCCTTTTCGAAACCGTGACCATGCACCCACTAGGTTGTCTGGCTTAATTTGCCCTTGAAGCATGGTTACGGTTAGAGGCTGTTTTTGTAGTTCGCCGAGCAGTCACACACAATTAACACCTTCCCAGGCTTATACCATTTCGTCCTTCAGTGGTACCACCAGCGGAGGGTCTCATCCTCACTGGTGTCAACTTTTGGTATATAACCGGTGGTCACGTGTGCCTTAATAGTCTCGTCTGACTTATTTACCAATCCGGTGTAGTGGAATATCCTCTTACCTGGTAAATTCGGACACTTCTAAGCCATCCACCAGGTACGAGGAAGGACTATATTGTCAGACTGCCACAGCAGGATTATTTAGTACCATCCATCCCTGGGCGTAGCAGTGGACTCTACAATACGCGTAGCTCGTTGATCATCACAGGAATTGACCACCTTCCCAGAAAATCCGCACTGGGCAAACTCTGGGCCAAACGTGCACCGAACCAATTGTGTCAGCTCAGCACCCTGTAAACAGTGAGTGACATGGGGCATGGCAAGGTCTAACCCAAGGTGGTTTCCATAGAGTGTGGTTGGCATCTGCTTTCTATCTGCTGATCCACTGTCAAATGTGCTTTCGGCACGTCACAACCTATTAGTAACCCTACTTTCTCGTCCTCAAACGAGGTTATGGGCAGACCGACCAAGTGGGGCCAATGCTGAAATTCATCCTCAGATATGGGTTCCGTCCATCCAACTAGAAGACCCTTGATAGTAAAGGCCTTGCCGAACCTGTTCCTACTACCACCATCCAAAGACACTACTTCCAAGTGAAGCTCATGATATTCAACAATATCCGTTTTGTTCAGTGTGCGGCTGCTCAACGTTCGCTTAAATGGTGACAGCCCTATTCGCTCGATTAGAGAAACCTATGCAAGTGGTACCGGCTCGATTACCTAGAGAGGCATATGTTTAAATCTTCCCGATTGACTCAGTTAACCTGACAGACACGAAGCCAAGACAAACCCCTCCATCATTCAAACAGGTGGCTCCACAGCTTCACTCATCCGGTTCGACCTCAGTTACAGAAGGCAAATGCATCAGGGTATGGTGTGACACTACATGTTGAAGTAAACACTGTACATGGACTCTGCAATACTTGGCCGTGCGGTTTGACAGTAGACAAAACGAAGCATCGTTTACGCTTTTTAGAACTGTGAGTCTTCCTCCTAATGACGGGCTTTCAAATCACCGGCATATCCGCAAATCATGGTCGTCACCACATGTTGCACATTGATAGGGCCCATTTACCATTCCGACGACGGTCGATACACGGAGCACTCGTTGAGAATCCTCACGGAAGCCTACTGCCTCACTTCCATTGGTGCGGCCCCAGATTGATCAGGCTATGAGTTGATCACACAGGTTACTTGAAATCGATACTCGCCACTGCATAAAATCAGTTGAGTCGTTGAAAGGAGATTCCCGAACAGTGTTTGTGACGGAGTCGGCTGCTTCTGCCCACTTCTTTTGCAGTGGGCAGGGAAGTCTATCCACGATACGCAAATTAATTAGGACAAATGGCTCCTGGTTGGGACAAAGTCAGCTGCCATCCCTTCATCTGATTGACAAATCGTTGGATAATCCCAGTGTCTCCCATGTCCTGAATAATTCTCTGGGTTATTCCGAATCGGCGCCTCAACATTTCGGTTGCCTCAGTAGGTTCCACTTTACCAGGCAACGGTACGCAATGTTCGACAACTGCCCGACCCTTACAACAACAAACCAGGCGAAGCAACTTCTGTCCCTTGTCACTCAATCTGTTGGCCAGGTTGAACTGAAAGTTCCACAGGAAACTGCGGGATTTCAAATGTGATCCTTCAAAAGGCTCTAGTTCGATTTTTTGGCAGGCTCACACTGATATCCAAACTGCGCATACACTGCTCCCTAAAACCCATAAGTATGAGGTCCACATGACGGGCTAGACGGACGGACACTTGCATCCCTTCTCCGGAATGGATTTTCACTCTCACTAAACACGTACCTTCCCTCCGACATCTCGAAAAATTCTGGCTGTGCCTTCACAAACCTTAGCTCCTCTCCTTTTCGACGCACTTCTTCTTCAATGGGGCTGTCGCCCATCACCAAATGTCACTCAAGTGAACACCCAGTTATGGCTAGGGTGAGCTTAGGAAGTTTGGATACACACTCCGTGTTCTTTGGTGGGGCTGTCACCGTCCATACAGCTATCCCTGGGCATGTTTCCTGCTTTTCTCTAGAAACCCCAGGCACACCACGATCATTAAACATTAGAGAGCTAATCAATCCAAGACACTTCCATGTGAAGGTTATGGAAGTCCTCTTGAAAAACGCACAGAAAGGGGAGTAACTGAGGCAAGAATAATGTAAACTATGAAAGTTGGTTCCAGTCATCAAGCAGAATGGTCAAATAAATATAACCAACTAAATTTGCGAACCGACTCCGGAGGTCCCTTTGATGATATAAGCACAGTGCCAGAGACACAACAAATGTAAAGCATGCCGAGTAAATCCAAACTGTCATTATTATTCTCGTTATTGTTATTGTTGTCCACGTACACTTATTAGGGCGTTTGTCTAACATATCCAGCTGAGTGTGTACATGGCGCAACATTTCATGTGGTATTACGAAAACAAAGCACGCTAAAACAAACGTTGAAGTCCGCCAAGGAAACAAGTGAATGTGAAGACTACGGCTTCGGTACATAATAATAATTTGCTGGAGTAGAGATAAAAATTTCACCTGCCGGATGAAAAATATATACAACGCCGGTAAGCTCTATGTTTTGGAACGGTAGGCTGGTGGGTAGTTAGCAGAGTTCTCAGGAAAAAGGTTGCCATCGAACTTTTACAGAGGTTTGCTGTGGAGAGCTGAGGCGCTCATTGAAGTGAATGTATAGTGTAACACGCAAGCCGCCTGATTCTACGCCGCATGCCCGTAACACAAGCGAGACAACTTTCGGAAAACGTGGAGGCACCGGAAAACAGCGTTCTTCCGAAGTAAGGGTCCAAACAACGCTCACGTACAAGGAAACAATACAAAAAGCATGGTCAAGTCAACCATGCACACGACTTACACAAATAAAGACCAAAGCATAACCAAAAACACCGCAGCACGCTCCGTTACACAATTCGAATTCAACTTAGGCGAGTTGCGTGTTCGGACTTCGTGTCAGCGTAGAATGGAAGGGGAGTAAGAAAAAGCCAATGAGCACTTAGGAATCAGTCCGACTATACACGCTTAACGAGTTTCTCGGACACAAGAAGGAATTCAACATACACCATATCAATAAGCAATTAGAGAGTCTTAGATAAATAAAAACACGGAAAACACTCTTGCGCCCACTGAAAAGATTTTTCTACGTATTTCCTCTAAAATTGCGGATAAGGCTGGAGCGCTCATCTGAGTTTCTTCAGGAAGTTGAAATAAACTGAAAAGAACAGTTAAGTCGCCGATGTTTTCATGAGAATGGTGCGAATGAACTGTATTTCCCAACGCATGTGAGGGACATACTGGATGTGTGCAATAATTGCCGATAATTACTGGCGATGCAAAACGACAAATAAGCGAACATTACTACAAACGTGAAATCTGCCACTGCAAAGGGCGTGATAAGAAGGAAAGTGATTGCAGTGTACGAAACTTTGTCACACACAGCAGGAAGAAAGATGGTTCACTTACTCCAAAGATCCAGTCCAAAATTGGGATGTTGCCTAAATTTACCTTTTACAATGTTGTGTGGGTCGAGTTTTCAAATCAATCAAGGTCAATCACGGAAGAACGTCCAAATGAGTCATCAAGATGTTTCGTCACTACGTGGTGTGCCTACGGTCGAAAAATTGTTGGTGTTGATCCCGGACATCTAGTGGTCGTTCGAGCAAAGCTTAGTCTTCTCGCAACGTCTATCAATATGTTAGATCCAGGATAGTCGCGTCTATAAGCAACGAGCGTCTATAAATTCTGAGTTCGTCGGGCAACCGAATCGGATTCAAAATGGAAGGCAGTCGTATTGTCGAGTTTCTTATTAATAAGGTTGTGATGTTCAAGAACATTTTGATAAACCAAATAGAGGAGGATAACAACAAACCTCTATATTGAATCCGCCAAATGTACAAGTTTCGAGATTAACGGTTCGCATAATTATGACCAAACGCAACAGTCACGTAATGGCAAAGCGGTTAGGGGAAAATGATGTCAGCGTTCGGCAAGGGGAAGTAAGGAAGGAAAATTACGCGGAAACAAGTTTCTACAAGCAAACGGTATCAAGCTTCACCAAAACATCAAGATTAACATTCACGGCAGAAATGGGTTGTCACGCGCGTAACTTGAGTGGTAGTGCTGTAGCGCATTTCGCTGTCGTGTGATTGACGCCATTTTGTTTCTCGTTTAAGTAAGTTGTGTGCATGATTTGCTGGCTCGTGCTGCTTCGGTTTTTGTTATCATTCCAACTTCTCTCTGTGTTTCCGTCCTTCATAGAGCCGCTGTTCCTCAGTGCTTCCACTCCTTCACGAATTACAGTACCAGGCTGCAAGAACGGCTCGTAATCAGTATAAAGAATTCCAACTTAAGGAGACGAACCAATAAGAATGGAATGAATTGGGTATAACACGTGGTCATCAACGTCCTATTATCACATAACAATCATCGAACACTCAACGCAAACAGCTAATTCAACAGTTGGTATAAGTCAGCTTTGACGGGGGGGGGTGGAAAATTCAAAAATCCGGCTAACGATTGAGCAGACTCCAGCGGAAGACTTCGTCGACTACTGGAAACTGTCAAAAAGCATAAACTCTCGCGAATTGTTCGGCCATGACGAGGTTTTGTGTGTCCACTCGTCGCAGAAGATTGTCTCGCACAACGGATGTTCATGGGATTAAGAAAAAGAACGCAATCTCACATGTTAAGTAAGGAAATGTGTAGTGATCACATTAACTATGACGAGTAAGGTGCATGTAACATTTATTGGCAAAGATTTTATGCGATGTTAATATCTGTGCTCTGGATAGAAGAGCGCACGGCGCTGTCAACTATTTATTGCGATATTTCACGATACACTTGTAGCGTCGAACGGATCAAACTCGGCCGGCTACGAATGACGCAACGAGTAAACAATGAGTATATTGCTGACACGCGAATTCGACGTGAGAGTGAGAGAACAACAAATCGAAAAGTTAATACGGCAGAACGACAAGTGAGCACTCAGCAGAGCTGCACATTCCAGTGCGCGGGGTACTTGCCAGTAACCATGCCCTTTCAAACAAACGTTTAAGTGTATACAATAGTTGGGAACAGAAAGAGTACAAATGGCAATGATAGCTTCAACGCAGTTAGCAATG
>QNGE01006971.1:2590-14988 GCA_008508345.1 Paragonimus westermani
TGTTGCTTATTCACAGGAGACAGGAGGACTGGGTTGAACGGAACTGGAAACGTCTTAAAGTGAGACGAAATGTATATTAGTGGTAAAATGTACGATGTCGGTCCCATGTCGCTTTCAGAGTCTGGTGCTATGTGCAGCACCAGACAGTTGCAACTGCACTCATGCATAATTGAATGGGAGTAGAATCAGTTGATATTTGAGAGAATATTTCGATGAGCTGCGCATGAAGGATGTACTCGGTTGACGCTGACTCACTAGTCATAAACGTTCCATTACATGAAGCAGTTGATTGCTTGCGTAATCTTATTTTGATTCACAATAGTTCACTCTCTATTCCTGTTAACTGCATTAAACAATTGTTTTTTTGAGTGCACCGAAATTATTCGGTTTGAGTTCGATCGATGTGCTTATAGGCAGTCTGTTGTGCTCAACATTGACTAATGTTTTTCTCGCAATAGTCGAGGGTGGACTATCAAATCCTATTCACCGCCCTCTGCTTTATAAATGGCGTGTCGATGACATTTCATTATTCATCGATTTTGATCATTTCACATATCTTTCATATCAGTTTACTTCCACTCGCCGAAATCCCTGTCGTCCATGAAAAACAGTTCGATGACTGAAAACCAATCTTAGATATCCGTATTCTCATGTGTGTAGACGATACATTCAGCCGGTCTGTTCATCGGATGTCCACGTGCACTGGGCGGTAGTTACAGTTCTCTTCATTTGTGCTGGTGACTTGCAAACGTGGTTCCGTGTGAACGCTATTTCATCGAACAGGGCAATTGTGCACGACCGACCGCCTACATTCTGAAGAGGAGCGCTTGAAGATTGTTCTGCATGCAATAATATGTATGCGGTCAAGTTTGATGAAATTCCTCGCAGGTAGTGAGTGGCCAATTCTCGAGCAACATCAGCGCCGAAGAGGCAGGTTTCATCACACTTACTTACACAGAAGACTGCCATGTCATCGATGTAGATGGGACTTGTCATTGACAACCATGTCACCTCTAGACCAGTGCTATCCGTGAATCAGTGTTTTTGTTCATGGTGGTGTCAAATCATATGGCTCATGTGTTAATTTTCTGAACAGACAATCCTTGCGCTATCCGCCTTCTAAGATCAACCCAAAAATATAGCCTTTAAGAGACTTTCAGCGCAGGCTGTCTCTCACGTGTGTGCCGATCGAGTAACACTTTGAAACTCCCAACCCATTCAACCATGACCAAAGACTTGGGTAATGTGTTCCAGCGTGAACAGACTATAACTATGAAGCAGTTCTGTGTACAAAGTAACCTGCATTTTCCATTACTCAGTCTCAGCCAACGAAAATTTATGCACTCATCCTTGTCCAGTAGGAGGAGACGCGTCAATCTTTGAAGCTGGTTGTGGAGTATTTTGTAGGTAACACTCGGGACTCACCTGAGATTTCTGCAATTCATTGAGAAATCACCTAATTCTCACAGTCTTTCCAGGTAGGGTGTTCACCTGAATCACATATTCCTTCTACTGGCCCGTCCCTTAACAGTATTAATGAGTGCCCAATCTCCTTTAAGATAAGCACGACAGATCTGTATTCTCGTTTCCAGGTGTGGATGGGCTGGGAGATGAACGCAACAGAAAACATTTTCAGGTGGAACGTTCTACAAGTCCCTTGTAAGAGGTTAGGTCACATGTGATTCTTCAGCCTTGTCAAATTCTGTTGCATCTCCCTCACGTTCGAGCGAATAGTTGTTCAGACACGGAGTTTTCACAGTTGCTCCCTCCGAACAAACCGAATGCCCGTTTTCCTTCACCTGGAAGATGAATTTTTGAAGCGGTACGTACCGATAGTTCTACATGTACTTCAGTGTTCTTGCTATCTTCCGCCACCATTCTGGATTTGCAAGTTAGTCCCATTCACGCGGTCTTTCGGATAAGTGTGATCCGAACTCTTGATCGCAAGTCATTTGATAAACAAATCTGCATTTTATAGAACAACGTAACATGTATATTTCCGGATACATGATCCGTCCAATTATTTACGGCTAATCATTGCTGTCAGACTTCCGGTTCATTTCCCTCATGCATGATTTTGGCTACCGTGGTGGTCGTGTTAGCCGTAGTATGGGCAATAGTTGCAGTGGTCGTTTCCACTGACCAACTTCCAAGTGGCGCGTACAGTGCTCCCCTATAGTGTAACCTCTGTTGAAGAAGGTGGAACAATATGCAATCTACGTGAGATGCAAATAGACAGCCGAAATTACTGGTTTTGGATGGTCCATGGGGTTGAATGCGCGCTTTATGAATCGGAAAACGCGCTAGACTCCTCTCTCATTTTAGAGGAGAAACACTGGGTATTCTTCCGATGAATCCTGCTTCGAACAGTGCGATTCATTCATCGGTGTGCAGGAACATCTAGCAAGAATATTTGGCTTCCTGTCTCTTCCTCAAGCGTAAACTTAACAGACTTTTGAGCACAAGTGACCTTACCGAATACTGCTCACGTATTAATAGCTCAGTTAGTGATGATGAATGTGTCGTTCACGTGACAGTGATGATGATTACATATATGTGCGTGTGTATATTTATATGGTGAGAACGGTGGAAATGTCTGATGCGTTGTTTGAATGACAGCGTATATGGAATTCGTTCATCGGATATGCTGCGCAGTAAGCTCGAATTCATAGTAGACGTATTCCCTGATAACAGCCAGCCATAATCGTTTATCTCCAGAAACGTGTTCAGAACGTCGCCTGGACGCGGGCTGCAGGGCCTTGGATGGAAGCCTGCGTTTGTTCGAGTGTGTTCACATGTGGACTTGCCACAGAATGGCTGACAAGTAGACTCAACCAGACAGTTAGTAGGACCTATGCGACAGCTGAATTTCATATCGAGTTCGCACAATTCCGAGTTATCCGAAGTTGTAACAGTGAATTACTGATATAACAGCTCGCAGTTGTGCGAACCCAGCCATTCATTCGTCCTGTGGGGCAGGTTATACTGGTTAACAGTCGGTCTCCAGCTCCAAAATTTTGAGAGTACTCGTAAATATACGCAGAGGGTTATCTGGTGTAAGCATTACTACATTCTCTGATTCAACTTCTCCCATTGCTTGCAGGTGTTGCCTCGTGATAACACATCGGCCGTTGATCGGAGTCATGACAAACTCAATAGCTATATCAACCAGTTTATTTACAAGCCAGACCAGGTTGTTAGCAGTAGTTGCCTGGAGATCTGATGGATAATCAACGAAATTCTCAAACTGGGTTTCAACGTGATAACGACTGGACCTGTGTGAAGGTATTTCATAATCCAGACCAGAAGCTGAGGCTTCCATCTGCGAGGAATTCGATTGCACTGAACAACAGTTCAATACGTGGTTACTGGATCCCATCCAGTGCAAGTGGTTCCTCAACAGGCTACATACACGTTTCATGCAAACGGTTCATACGAGTCCACTTCGTACGTTCCATGATTGTCTGACGGAATCGTGTAGACGCCATAAGGCTGCAAAATGACAAGATTTCTGCGATGAACAGAAGATGGCAGCACGTTTCACACGAATCCACCAGACGCATTTGTGCGGTTTCCATATGAGCAGTCGCAACACGCCTGAGGTTACTGTTGGTCACCTTCAGCCTGTTCCTCTATAACAATCACAGGAATTGATGTGGATATCGACCGTCATGTGTGCGTTCGGTGGGAACGATATCCTGACAAGTTCACGAGCTATCTTGCATCTCGAGCTGGCCACAGCACGCAACAACTTGCCCGTTTCAACAGCATTTCGTCGCCTCAACATTTAAAACCGTTCACTGCCTTCACGGCCGTTTCGCTCAACCGACATACACCGGGGATAGAGTTTCACATGCTGTGCGATTTTCTAGTCGATCCAACATCTGAGAAATCGAAGACCGTGATCCAGGTTCCACATCACCGGTTGAATGAATCGTGCGTGAATCAAGTGCTGTGGGATTGGATTACGTGCGTTCTGTGGAAGATTGATTGCGTTTTGAGCACCGATCAGAAATTTGCGGTGTTTGTAGCTGTTATACTGTGTAATGTTGTCCAGTAACAGTAAAATATTATTCGTGTCTGGAATCCAATCACTTAGTCAACGGCTGTATGTTGCAGTTTTCAATGCGCCGCACCGCAGTCTGCTTCGGAATGATTGAACACAGACGACGATTGGTGAGACGCTTGTTCTCTACCAATCATCATATCACCAATTTCTGTTCAAAAACAGATATTGGCGTTAATGTTACGTGTGGTCAGACGGTGAAGAACACCAATAAACATGCATGCATGATGCGGAAACAGCAACGTGCTGAATGCATGTGAATAACAAGAAGTACATAACAAAATGTTTTGACTTGTCATAATGTGGATAGGCAGCAGACATGAGTTTGACAGTTACGGCCCACCAGTTGTGGCAGTGAGGGCTTGTGCGATATGACGGACGGATGGGTAGATGTGGGAATGGTCCTTGACTTGCAATTCTTCTGCTGGATTATGGCATGAATGTGCCCGAATTATACCACTTGCCCAAATATGCCATACATTGCATGTGCCTCATTTCTCAGGAATTCCTTCCGGTGGTGTATTAAAGACGCTTGAGTTTTGCAGCTTTAATATGTGATCTTTCAACTTCTATTAGTAATTCATTAGCTTCGGCACGGTGTAAAATATATGTCAAATAATGTTGTTAACTTTCAAATCGACAATGTAACGAGTACCCTGTAAATTCACATATTGTTTCATCTTATCCTTTGCCAGCCCCAATAATCCCTTTCTCTACATAGGATTTTATAGTACTGGTCTACTCAATAGTACCAGAGTTATTTTTGGACTTCGCTTAAATTAACTCACACCCGCAATAATCGGTGATGGATAACCTCGTTCACGAAAAAGCGCAACAGACTGGTTACACCATCCGTTATCTTTCACACTGCATAAGATCAGCATATCCATCAAGGTCTGTTTAGCGTCTGTGACTTTGCTTCAGAATTAGTTCACGAAATCTAGAAGGTTTCTGTAGGATTTGAACAGAACTTTTGGGAAGTTCAGCTACGTTATGTGCAGCTACAGAATGAACACTGAGGGTAAAAACCCAGGACAAGCGCATCATATCTTCATCTTCGTTACTCGCCCAGTCGCCTGACCCGAAACCAAGAAGTGAGAAGATACGCAGCAATACCGTTTTGGGAAGGGCTACACCAAATTAGACCAGATGGGCTTAAAATTTATAAGACGAAAATGTTGTCATAGACGGCAGAGCGAATCATATGAAACAGTCGTATATGGCAGTCACCGCGTCAGAACAACTCACTTTAGTTGGGGCAACAGGAAGCATCGCGAGTAAACACAATCCAGACGCGCACGGGCGTTCGACCGCACGGCTGCGATCTGACTGGCTGGGTGGAACCATACAACCACGCACGACCATACCATCCGAGCTGGACCGATCGATCGAAGTGGTGTGATGTGTCCTGGCTGTATCGTTGGCAGATGCGTCATCTCAGAATGTGACCGCTTCAGCCAGTTCTGGTTCGAATATCATCCCAACAGATAATAATACGTACATTTGATAGTAGAACTCCGATCGCCGTATATGACTGTGAAGTGGGTTATGTAGACTCGACCGAGGTTCTTGGTCTCCAAACTGAAATAATATTTGTCTAGTCGGGCGCAGAACTCCGTAATAGAGAAGAACGGCAGTATCGGTGAAGCATGAGCATGATAAAACCTTGGCGTTTCTGGATGTTCTCATGAAGTGCCAGAACAACGGCTCCGTAGTGCGGTCCACCTAACGCAAACACACTTGGACTGAGCATTACCTGTACTTTCACAGTTTTGTGCCGATCCAGTGCAAATGTTATCTATTGAGAACCTTATTTTGTCATGGAGGACGAATCAGTTCGGAAGAATCATTGGCCAAAGTGATGTCATCATTGGGAACCATGGTCAAAGTGAACGGTTGTCCGTCGACATTTTCGGGGGAATTCATCAAACAAAGACCGGCTGCTTCGAGGGATTCAACAGGTTCCGAACAGAACGTCCAACTTTAATTGGCTTGCAAGGACGATGACATTACCACCTTGTAGAAAAGTCGTCTCACGGTGGCTGTGGCGCTCTAGGGGGGCTCTAGGCAGGTCAACAGGTCATTATGTTCACAGCCACTCGAGTCCCAATATCACCACTGGAAACGCCGATACCACTTAATCTGATATCATACTGAGTGATTCCGCACCAAATGTTGTTCAGTCACATAATGCGCCGATGAATACGGTATGTCCCATTCACACGTACATTTGCTGAACGTTGACCGGAGTCATCCAGTCACTTCATTCAACATTGTCTTAAATTGACCGTCACGTTCTCAAGCCTCTTCATTCTCATACCCTGTCGAGTAGATTGAGCTCAACCGACATTCTCTCCACCTTCCTCTCTCACCAACCACAGATATGGGATACGGATTTGGAAACGAAGGCGCAGACTTTGGCTGATCAGTGCCAGTGTGATAGTCAGTCGGCCGCCGATCGGAGCGTGGCGAGCTATGACTACGTGGGACAGAATGTGGCCGCGGCCGACAATATCACCGAGTACGTCTGTTCGGGTTTGTTTCACTGTTAGTTCGTCACTGGTTTGTCAATATTANTTTAAACCCCATCGACAATCAATGGCTGCAGTTGTCATCGAATTCTATGCAGAAAGCTGCTTTGCACATGAGACCACATATTTGCGTTTCTAGTGTAACATAGCTGATGGTCCGTGTTGAAAGTTTTATGTGGTTTGACAAAACAGTTCCCAAATTCATCGGCTCGAGTTATTTACTGCTTGTAAGCGATGTATTACATCAGAGTGGGAAAGTAGTACACTGTCCCGTTGCACGAGCCAACTCAGATGGCGCGTGCGTGTTTGCGCAACACATACGTGAACGCAGTTCTACCGCACCCTTATGTTCGTCCACGTTTAGTCGCATCTCGCGTAAACTCTTCACAACCGTTCACTTCTGTGCCATTCGCATGACGGTTTTATTCGTTTGTCAATCTCGTTGGTGAGGGACTACACCACGCTTCTTTACGTTGCGTTCAAACACTCATGACCCGGAAAGAATTGCGGTTTGTAATGACTCATGCACTACTCATTTTCTCGGGCAGACTCCTGACACGATTAACCGGATATCTCTAGTCATCAGTAAGCTGTACTTGCTAGAATTGCTAGTCCAAAAGATTGACGTGACAATCTCCACATACTGGGCAATAGGTGCTGTGGGACCTACGGAAGTAGATTAGTACTACTCAGGCTATTAACAGAACTACGAGCATACTGTTGGACTGTGAACAAAAGTGTGCAGTCGGAGCTCCAAAAGGTGTACTAGCACACTCTCGCAGACACCTGGAGAGAAGACATACTTGGGTCTAAGAAGAACACGAGGGTACTAATACAGCGTAGCATATGCGGAAACGAGCACAAGGGCGACCAGCATCTAGGAACGGTAGTGTGTAGCCTGTTGATGTAAACATCGTCAAAGCTTCACAGAATTTCTTATCGCCAACAGTGTAGCCAACAAACCGAAAGACAACATCCAACTGCCACTAATTACGTCACACACACACTAGAGCATTCTGGCTCTAAAACCAAAATCGGTCACATGTAAATCCGGTGTCGAAAAGTCCTGTTGGAGAAGAAGATGCCTGAGTCGAGTTTTCTTCCTGTTTGAACTCACCAGTAGTGCAAATCATTGCCACGACTGGAATTTGAATTTTGGCACACGGTCTCTTAGAACCATCATGTGGATCACCGTATTGTTGCCTTCAGATTAAACGCACCCGGGATGCTACTTCAGAACGTGCAATAACTTCCGCTCCTGAGTAGTGCCCAGACTGCCCGATCGTCTCGATGGTACACAACGCCATCCCATTGACCCCAGTCAATAGTCTCGCGACTCGCCCTTCTGAGTCAGGTCGACATCATCGATTTCATTAAATCGGCTGTTCTACATTAATGACTAAAGGTCGGAGAGTTCGTTAGTTTTGGGATGAACACCGCTCACACTTGGTCGCAACTGTCACATTCAGCTCGACTCACCAGGCTGTCATCAGTAATATGTGTACATGTGTATGGAAAACGTGCACCAAGACCCACAACCAAAATCGATTTCCTGCTTTGTCGTCTGACGGAGTTTTCGGAAGGAACTTCTATAATGACCAGTGTTACAATACATTCTGCAGCCCATGCAAGCGACATAACATTCTGGCGGAAATGCGAATCTGCGTGGAAGTGGCAGGTAAATATTCGCACCGGCTCTCGTTCACGCGGTTTAATTGTTGTGGTATGTATGTGGTCCATTCATGGTAGAAAGTCATTTAACAGACCATCCTCTGTCACTTTTATTCAGAGATCATTTCGTTTGATCAAACTACAGTGCTTTCTCTTACATTCCACGATACATACAACGTTCGTGAGTCTTCTGATAAACATCGAAAACTGAACAGAAATTCATGAATTTCTCACAGATCTAGCGCGTAATCCCCATACGCACACAGGCATGTCACAATCAGCATGAATAAGAATATATTTAGGGACTGTGTGTCAATGTGGAACAAAAGTGATTCGTCGTTCCCAGTGAATAGCGGGCCATTCAAGCATCACAGCTTACAGAACAAATGATCACAGCGTTAACATGTACTGCGTCCAACAACCAGACGAATGAAACAAGCGAATCTTCGGGGATCCTCACAAATGACAGTACACCATCCACTAGACTGGTTCGACAACACATGTTTCAATCAAGTAGGGTATATTTGACATGATCAGCAGCAAGTCAACGGGAAGGACTCTGAAAATAAAACGCTACGTTCAATGCGTAAGACCACATCCTAAGCCTGTCATGTGGCATAGATAAGTAGATTTTTGAGGGAGGAACCGTGAAGGAAATAGATGGTGGTATGGTTTAGACTAATGAAATGAACAATAAAAGCTTAGATACGGAAGTCCCGTTTGGGTTAAAATACATCGATTATATACCGTCGGAATAATACTTATCCTCATCCCACTAAGGTGGCGGTAATGTCGTGGTAGCTGCAGTCGTTGTGGTTGCTGTAGTGGTCGTGATCGCCGAAGTCGTTGTGGTTGCTGTAGTGGTCGTGATCGCCGGAGTCGTTGTGGTAGCCGGCGTTGATGTGGTAGCCGGAGACGTTGTGGTAGCGGGATTCGATGTGGTAGCCGGAGTCGTTGTGGTAGCCGGCGTTGATGTGGTAGCAGGAGTCGTTGTGGTAGCCGGAGACGTTGTAGTAGCCGGATTCGATGTGGTAGCCGGAGTCGTTCCGCTTGCTGTCGTCATCGTCGTAGCCGCAGTATCCGTAGTGGTAGCAGCGGTCGTTCCCGCCGAGCAACTTCCAACTGACACGTACGGCGCTTCACCCACGCGGTTACCTCTGTGGACCAAGGTAGAACAAGGAAAAATCCAACATGAAAATCGCATTACGCAGTCGAACCAGTCGACTTCAGAATCCCAACGAGGTCCTATGCATGATTGTCATCTAAGAGTTCGGCCGTTGGAAACGTCGAGTTGACACCACTCATCAGTATCTACAGGCCAAACCGAAATCGACCAAAACAGCGGTTCGGCCTGCGTAAACCACTATCGCTCTGGTCATTGGTTACACACACGAAACCCGCAACGCTGTGAAGAAAATTATACATAACCGCACGCATAGCTTAAACACAACTAGAATGAGTGACACACACACTTACATACGCACAAAAACTGACAACTCACGATGGACCGTAGTTGCACACGACAAGCTGCAGATTCGACAACGAGGTACAGCTAGCGACAGCACATCCCACGTGTGTTGTGTCCGCCCAGACCAGCTGTCGGTAGAACAAGGCATGCAGTCGGTGAGTGGTAGAAATACTTCCATATCATCGGCAATTGTCGCATGCCACAGATATGATCATCAGACAGTTAGCCGAGACGAACTGTTCACGCACTTAGCTGAATACACCACAACACACGTTCGGTCTTGAAATCGCTACAGCAATCACTATGCAGTCCTCGAGTTGTAGGACGGGAACTCACTTGTGTGTAATGCCCGGCTGTAGATGCGCACGTGTAAGTACCGAGAGTGTAGCCTGTTTGTTCATCCAACCAGATTTGGAAAGCGCTGTTCAGGTGAGGCGTTAAAAAAGGCGGAAGGTAATCAGTCGTTGAGGCCGGTCATTATCGAATTACATGACGTGATTTGGCTTGAAATTGAGTCGAAATATGCAGAGTTCAATAAAATATGGAACACATCAAGTAACTGAGTGTACGGGTAGGTGATCCCCGTGTATGACTGCCTCGATAATGAGTGTCTCTACCCTATGCACATTTCTCGAGCCGACTCTCGTTACGTGAGGATTCCAGTGAGCGAACACACTTGCTGTGAAGCATATCAGTTGGACAATGCAGTCCAAGGGAGCAAAGTAGCAGTTTCAACCAGCTAAACTAATATTGACAAACCAGTGACGAACTAACAGTGAAACAAACCCGAACAGACGTACTCGGTGATATTGTCGGCCGCGGCCACATTCTGTCCCACGTAGTCATAGCTCGCCACGCTCCGATCGGCGGCCGACTGACTATCACACTGGCACTGATCAGCCAAAGTCTGCGCCTTCGTTTCCAAATCCGTATCCCATATCTGTGGTTGGTGAGAGAGGAAGGTGGAGAGAATGTCGGTTGAGCTCAATCTACTCGACAGGGTACGAGAATGAAGAGGCTTGAGAACGTGACGGTCAATTTAAGCCAATGTTGAATGAAGTGACTGGATGACTCCGGTCAACGTTCAACAAATGTGTGTGTGATTGGGCCAAATCGTGCTCATTCGCGCAGTTGACAACACCACCGAAATAGTTGGTGGCATAGGACGGCACCCTCCACTTCCTGCACAACTGTGCATAATCTATGTCATGACATGCAAATCGCTCAAACCGTGTAAGTCGTCGAAACCTCAAATGTGCGGCCTCCCTCAGACACAAATCTTGAATGCCGCATTATCTGACTGAACAACATTGGCTGCGGAATCACTCAGTCTGGTCAAGACGATCAAACAGCGCCTGCCCATCATTTCACTGATGCCAGAATAATCGTGACGTAAGTCGGTGAGACATTGTGATGAATGCGAACTGCAGTTCACTTACCAAATCGGGCAGGCTGCTCGGCTGTTCTTGGTCACTATAGTCGCATGCGAGTAGAGCTTCACGTAGATCGTTGTGCAATGTCAGCAATTCGGTCTTGTCCGCCGTGGAAATTGTTGCCCTGCATGGTATGCACTGAACACTGAGCAATGTGACAAGAATCCACTGCTTGACTATCATACCGAGGTGAAACCGTGTCTGTTTCGTGTGTTTGTCCTGCGTCCGATCTGGTTTCCTCGTGCTTTTATATGTTTGTACGAATGTTGTAAGGGTGTTAGTGTNTCGTGCTCATTCGCGCAGTTGACAACACCACCGAAATAGTTGGTGGCATAGGATGGCACCCTGCACTTCCCGCACAACTGTGCATAATCTATGTCATGACATGCAAGTCGCTTAAACCGTGTAAGTCGTCCACACCTCGAATGTGCGGCCTCCCTGAGACACACAAATCCGGAATGCCACGTAGGCCTATGGTGGCGATGACAGATTCTCCCTGCCATAAGTTGGCACGCTGGTTAGTCGTCATCCTAGCCCACTGAAACAAAAGCTGCAGGCCTGTTCTATCAGAGGATCTTTCGGGTTGATCAATAACTCGGACAACATCAGCCTTGCTAATGAGTTCACTCACCGTTCACAAATGTCGGGCTACACGAGACAATCGATTCTACTCGATAGACCACTTATACCAGCCGAAAAACTTTGAATCAGCGTAGCAATATTCTTTCAGACGCCTTATTGCTATGCACTGAAAACGTCAGATTTCGGATTATACATCGATGTTGCAGCTGAGAACACGAGAAGCAAACGGAATTCCATGTGGTGCCCATCCGCGCATTATGTGACTGAACAACATTGGCTGCGGAATCACTCAGTCTGGTCAAGACGATCAAACAGCGCCTGCCCATCATTTCACTGATGCCAGAATAATCGTGACGTAAGTCGGTGAGACATTGTGATGAATGCGAACTGCAGTTCACTTACCAAATCGGGCAGGCTGCTCGGCTGTTCTTGGTCACTATAGTCGCATGCGAGTAGAGCTTCACGTAGATCGTTGTGCAATGTCAGCAATTCGGTCTTGTCCGCCGTGGAAATTGTTGCCCTGCATGGTATGCACTGAACACTGAGCAATGTGACAAGAATCCACTGCTTGACTATCATACCGAGGTGAAACCGTGTCTGTTTCGTGTGTTTGTCCTGCGTCCGATCTGGTTTCCTCGTGCTTTTAT
>QNGE01006972.1:0-26711 GCA_008508345.1 Paragonimus westermani
CTGTGCAATTCCGTAGCTACAGCATCAATAAGCTTTCCGGCTGCTACGAGATCTTCGTAACTAGGGGTGGTCTGGTGTCTGTTGTTACGTGAGGCGTTTATAATGCACAATAACGGATCTAAGTTGTGCAAAATTCCGGCAATCTCCTCGTTTCTACTGAGTAGCTTCGCTATTCCAGCCTCTAATTCCCTTTATTTTTTAAGCCTGATCTAAGAATAATTTGGTAATGGAAACTGAACATGGTTTGGTGTTGTTCCTTCCGTGTGATTCACTACTATTCACTGTTGAGTGCCCTTTTAGCAGCGGCCTTGATCTCCTTTGCGATAGCAGGAGTGGGGCAGGTACTGGCTGAACAATCTGAAGATTTTACACCATTCTTCACCGTCAACATGCTCCGTTTGAGCAGGGATGATTGCTTCACGACTGGCAACTTATGAAAATTGACTGACTTGGCGGGCATTCCTATTTGATATTCGACTTTTATCAATGGGTTATGTTCAAAAGGTCTCGAAGCAAGTGAATATGACAAAACACAACAAATAATATGTAAATTTTAGTGATTAGATGATAAAAATGAGTTGTGCACTAGCACGCAATAATAACTGGCCTTTTTCGAATCACGCGCCGGGGAAGTTAGTTTGTGAAGACTGGGAAAGAGAGGGAGCCCCAAAATCCTGCTGATCAGTTTACCAGCAGTTCGGCGACACCTCGTCACTAGCCGCTAACGTTTGAAAGTGGAATATCACGGAAACAGTTTACTGAAGATAAGATCATGTGCGTTAGAAAGCTGTGGGTTATTTACCCACTGGAACGTTGTCCGCAGAGTACAAAGTGGAAAACCATTCTGAGCAATAGGCAGAAAACAANCACGCGCCGGGGAAGTTAGTTTGTGAAGACTGGGAAAGAGAGGGAGCCCCAAAATCCTGCTGATCAGTTTACCAGCAGTTCGGCGACACCTCGTCACTAGCCGCTAACGTTTGAAAGTGGAATATCACGGAAACAGTTTACTGAAGATAAGATCATGTGCGTTAGAAAGCTGTGGGTTATTTACCCACTGGAACGTTGTCCGCAGAGTACAAAGTGGAAAACCATTCTGAGCAATAGGCAGAAAACAAGAAATGCTCACGTAGACCATGACGAATATGGCGATAAGTAACTCTTTGGCAAATATTTCTTATACTTAGATATTCTTTGTGTGATGGCCGGCAAAATAATCGGTGACGACAGATATTTTGCCGTTACGGGACGGCCCGTTGGTGAACAACAGCCTGTTCTCAAGGCGGGGTCACCACCAGACCTTGGTGCACATATGTTCCACGCAATCAATTCACTAGAAAAATTGGCATTTTATATCACACAAGGGTCATTCAGTTCCACGCTGCAGTTTTTCGAAGCCCAGAGGTAAAACGCACTGAGAGAACAGAAAATTGCAACACGGTAAGCTGGGTAGAAAAAATATGACCCGTATTTTACTGCCAACACTTCGTGGATATGCCCTTCATATTAAACCATTGTCCGCATTATGTTGATTACCGCTGAGCACATTGTGAAAGCAGGCCAATAATACTGGAGTACTCCTTCTTGATTGTTCTGCTGATAATCTATTACGGTCGGGCGTATATACATATGGATGAGCGCGTAGGAGGAACATAAACGTTTCTATAACTTAGCGCTTCATATATGATCTCGTGCAGGGCTGATCCCTCTGAAAAGACTATTAAGTTTGAAAACACTGACGAATACACTGAGCGGTGTTATTGATACCATGAAGTGGGTTAACGGAGACGATGAAATGTCGTTTATTGTTCACTGATTTCATTCGCACGTCACCAGACACTTTCTTTAAACTAACCTCTTCAGACGTGCAGAGGTTGGAAATGAATTTAACCGTTGGTAAATTTGGGAATATTCCTGAACTATGTTAAATTAATATATATATGTTATTAGTGGCTCTGAGTGCATGAGGAAATCGGTTCTGAACTCATCAGTGCCCAAGTAAAAACATCTACGGTGCAACAGCTGTCAACTCAGGTAAACTAAACTCCTCTTATAATGGTGTACTTTGTGCTACGCTGCAGGTTGAGGACAAAATCAGCGGTGGGCTTACACTCATGAACGCTAGGTTATGTGCGATCATTTCAGATATTTACAAACGATACTGGACGAATAATTAAACAGTAGCACAAACGTGAATCCTACTGTCAAAAATGACGTGGTCGAAAAGCAAATGACTGTAGTTCACGGAACTCTGACGCATGCAACAGAGAAGAAGACACTTCGCTCGCTTTACAGAGTAAGTCCCAAAAATGTGGTATGTTACACTAATTCACTTCTCATAAGGTAGTGGGGGGGACAATTTTTTTAAATAGTTCAAGGTCACTCCGGGTAGAACGTCGGGAGCCGGTTTCTTTTCACACCCGGGAAAAACTAATTCGAACGGCCGAATTTTCTGATTGGATTTTGGATAAGTCTGTTGGCAGATTAATTAACACTGAAGTTTGCGTACATGCGAAGGGTAGATAATTTTAAATTTTCCAACAAAGAATTGTACGTTTACAAAAAACAACATAATTGCATTGATTGGCATAATGACAGTTGTATTCGTTTATCTATATGCACATACATGTGCATATCTCATTACAAAGACTGAAGTCCACATAATTGTGGGTAGATGTGTATATTTACTATCTGACCATTGTCAAATCTGTATCCATCAGCATATATATTACATATATTTACGGAAGCCTTTCTGCATTATAATACAAATCTGCTCACATATATGGGCTGCTAAGCGAGCAAACGTCTGTGTAACCCCGAATGTGCCTTTACAGCACGTGTCACTGAGTTGAGTGCGAACACAAGTTTGGGAGACGAATTAAGATGTGTCGTATTTAACACCTTTTTTGGCAAGACTATTGATACCATTTTAAGTAAACTCGATATAACCCCCAATTCACGGATTTTCCAGACCTCTTGCTGTGAAAAAACGACTCTCGTTGAGCGCCCAAACGCATCTTCGGAGTGTTTCGAATTAGGGAATAAAAGTGGCGTCCGCAAAATGTTAAAAAAGGTCGGCTTTGGCGAGGCGGGGCGGGCAATCCCAAAATCTAGCAAACGATTATGCATAGCCCGACGCGGGATTTCGTTCATTGTTGGGAAACGTCAAAAATTGAACACCTCGCGAACCGTTCAGCTGAGACGAAATTCCGTGTGTCCATCCGCCGTAGAAAAATGTCCTTGCGCGAAAAATGTTTAAGGGGATCAGGAAGAGAATGTGATTTAGCACGTAAGATGAGAAAGTGTGGGTTCTAAATGATGATCGAAGTATTCGTTCACAGTTAACTAGCATTAAGCCATCAATCCATCCTGGGCCAGATGGTACCCCACCAATGGTCGTCAAGCAGGCGGGTGAGGATATACCAATCCGCCTACTCAATTTCTCCAACTTAGCCCCTTCATCCAGCACCTTCCCTCCTCAGTGGTAAACCTCAACCATTATGCCTTGTCACAAGAGCGGTCGAAGGCAGGGCGTTAATAACTATCGTCTCATCAATCACACGTCAATCTGATGGAGAATGTTTGAAAGGACAACAGAGGTGCATATAGTCGAGTTCCTATGGACACAAAATCTTATAAACCATTCACAGCACGGTTTCCTTAGCAACCGCCCTTCTATGACATGTCAGCTGGAATTCTTAAACCATATATCGACGTCCGTTGACGCAGGAAATGCGGTAACCATCATACTCCTGAACATGCGAAGGACTTTTGATCGTGTGCCTCATAAGCGCCTTTTGATCAAGATAGCATCGTGCGGCATACAGGATTCTTTGTATAACCGGCTGTCGTCATGCATTGAAGGTCACACTCAAACAGTCAAAATGAGAGAACACTATTCAACACCAAAACCAGTAACTAGTGGGGTGGTCCAAGGAAGCGTTCTGGGTCTGTTGCTCTCCTTAATGTACATGAATGACTTATGCGACGTTATTACACATGGCAAGCCTTTCTGTTTGCTAACGATATCAAAACCGTTCACACATTCCACCAGGGCAGTAACATCAATTTCTGTCTAAAAAGTATACGACAGGACCTAGCGTCATTGCAGTTGTGGTGCAGAACATGGCTGATGTCGTTCTCAGTGGACAACTCGAACATCATCACTTATGGTTGTAAAGTACCCAATGGCTCCATCTCACTAGATGATTGTAATATTGATACAACCACCTCGGTCAGAGATCTAGGAATACGGTACTCAAACTACTCCAATTCCTCTGAACAAGTATGCTTCCAGGTAGCAAAAACTAAAAGAACAATAGGCTGCATCAAAAAGGCGTTCAACCTGCCAGCTGCGAAGCTGACGCTCTACAAAATGTGTACTCGGCCTCAACTCGAGTATTGCACCTTCATTTACTGCCACCTACGCAAGTCCGACAGGCTTGTGTTAGAAAACCCTCAACAATCGTTCACCAAAAGCTTATCAGGATATTCCTCTTCGCTCACCTATAGACAACGTTGTGAAAAACTTGGCATTGATCCCCTTTGGCTGCGTAGACTAAAGTTGAACTTGACGCTGCTGTATAAACTCATACATTCGGATGCGATTACTTCAGCGATCACCGTCCACTTACAACACAGCCCTCCATATAGTCTAAGAAATAAGGATTCCACCTTGTTAACCCCGATATCCTGGAAGAATATACGTGCAAACTTCTTCCTTGTAAAGTATTCCTACATTTGGAATAAACTTCCAAGTGAGGTCAGAGCCAGTAACAAAATTCAGCGTTTTAAAAATGGTTTGGTCAGCTAACTTACGTTAACAAACACAATGTCCATCTTCGAACTCTGTGTATCCCCTGATGACTTTTTGAGTGTGGTCCGAGAAACATTTAGACGTCAGATGCGCATCACGTAGATAACCACCCTACTATCCAACGTCCCTCGAAATGTGAATGCGGCGCTTAATAATAAGTCCAGCGGAACGACGTCATGTATGCTATAGTTATCACACGCTCATTTCATGCGACCGCCCAAACCGTCGACTCATTTCTCCGTATGCCCGAATAAATCCCGAGAACATGGTAAAAGGTCACAACAAAAGGTAGATAAGGTTTTATAATCCAATAATCGTGGCAAAAATAACAATGTTGTATGAGTTCTTTGTCAAAGAATTCTGCTAGCACATTGTTTGTCATAGTACATGCAATAACCCTACGTTTTCTAATCTGACGTGTGGAATTACATTCTTCTTTCCGATCCCCAAATTGTCCAGTGAGAGAGGAAATTTTTTTACGAAGGACGGGTGCACGGAACTTTGCCTCGCCTGAACGGTTCGCGAGATGTTCAACGATTCGACGTTTTCCAACAATGGGCGAAATCTTGCGTTGGAATCTGCCCAATCGTTCTCTGGATTCTGGGATTTTCTGCCCTGTCTCGCCGAAACCGACCTATCTTGACATTGCCCAGATGCCAATTCTATCCCCTAATGGCGAAACACTTCAAAGATGCGGTAGATCATTTGTCCGGGAGTGACCTTGAACCATTTAAAAAATTGCCCACACCACAACCTTGTAAAAAGTATATCAGTGTAACATCCCATTTTTTAGACTAAATCTGTGAAGCGAGCGAACCATCGCCCTCCCTGTTGCGTGCGTCAAAGTTTTCATAAACTACAGTCACTTGCCTTTTTGATCACGTCCTCCTTGAGAGCAGGCTTCACGTTTGTGCTACTAATTACTTATTTGTTTTTGTGTGATTTCTAAATATCTGCAGTGATCGCGTATAACCCTGCGTGCTTCTCACATATGTGTTGAAAAGTATATTATTATTATTATTATTATTATTATTATTATTATTATTATTATTATTATGTCCTCCGTATCCTCTGCATCAGATAGTGGCACACTTCTTTGTTGTTCAAATTCTGAAAGCCTTTTTCGGCATTCGTTTCAGTGGCATTTTGCACACTTTCCGGCCTGACATCTCAATCAATAACATGTCGCGTTATCAGGCTTTTAGAGGAAGTCTTGTACGTACTTCTGGTGGTAACGTGAACTACATTCAAACTCAGTTGCACTGTCTCCCGGTTAACAGATTCTGCTTTGATCTATCGATATGTAGTAATCCTTTAAATCAACCAAACCTTAACTTTGTTGGGCTGAATGTTGTGAAATTACAAAACATTCAGATCAAGCGTCATAAACTCAGCTAATTTAACATTCGAAGACGATGAACAACTCCACTGAAAAGATGTGGTCGGTACACCTAACAGTTATTTTTTCGTAATTTACTTTTGTGCGTGTTTGCATACATTTTTGCTAAAACCATCTATGCCTTTGTTTAGAGGCTTAACACCGGTTTGAAATCTGGCGAGTTATCATGACAATAAACAGGTGATTTTGCGCTACGCCCAGCTCATTTTCATTTTTCTTTGGAGCACCGGCAGACGAATTAGTTACACAGTGAATTAACTCAGTTTCACATTTCTGCTGTCCTTCCGGGGTTACACGTCTTGCTTCGTACCCTCTGTGTAAAACTGTTTGTCCGACGTCGTCTAATTTTAATCCGTAGCCTTACCATACTTCGTATAGGACGAACATTTAACCAAACGGGCTTCAGATTCCTTGGGAGTTTTTCTGTTTTCATCATGATGCACACCCTCAAAATTGTACACACACTTCTGCACTTACATTTGTGAGTTTTTGGTGTTACCACGCCTATCATCACCTGTCATTCTGCTGACTGATCCATCATAAAAGAGACGATTTAGTAGCTAGAAACTAGCATGAGTTCCTTGAAAATGTCAGCATAGTCGATGGGTTCAGTTGTTAATAAAGTGTTAATAACTGTGGGCGGCATAAAAATAAGGTCAATTCAATGTTGACGTGTTCACCATATAATTAATGAAAACCATGACAGTCTCCTAGTAAATGATCGCAGATGTGATATTATGAGGGCATCACGCACTGTCCAGTGAAATATACTCAAAAACGTCATGAGTAAACATTCAGAAATTCATGCCAAATGTGTTATACATTTGATTGGACTTCGTAAAACACGGGGTCTGTGATTATTCAAGACACTTTGATTTGAAGCAAGCAGGTTCTGTGACAGCCGCATATAAACATTTTACGCCCTTAGTCCGTCAAACGCAAGAATACTCTTCCAGATATAACCCCATGAGCTGTTCCGCGTGGGAGGCAAAACTTTGAGCGTTGAAAAATCGGTACATAAGTGAATCTGAAAGTTTCCACCGTGCATATTTTCAGCCGCCAACAAACTGTGCAAAAATTAGAACATAGGATCTAGAAAACGGTGAGACGCAAGAACTCCGGTTTACTGCTGAAATGAAATTCAAAATTATAAAGGTGCTTCTAAGAAAGGGTGCACCTAACGACCACGGAAAGATGCGAATGAAGCTTGTAAGAATAGCGGTAATTTTTAGCTCGCCGGTATGCTGTTTCAAGGTCAAAACGAGCAGGGAGCAGCTGTTTGGGCGCAAGAATGGATTTTTCACATTTTCGTAAACTATCAAACTACATACTTCAAAGCAAAGACAAAACTTTATCAAACGTAGTGGTTGGGTTGGAATGAAAAAATCCGGGTGCACTTGAAAATCATTCGTGTTTGTAATTCTAGTAGGAGAACGTTGGCGTTTTTCGACAAGATCATTCTGTTGGCCTTTCGTATCCCGTTTCGCGCTACGGAAATGCTTTCATTGGAATTTTCGTTGTGAAGTACGTAATTTTCAACCTGCGGAAACGCCCGATTTCCAGTGGTTTGGAAGATTTACGTGAAGTTGTAATCCCCGACCACATTACGATTGCATCGTATTCCATACTAAATATCAGAGCAAATTCCAATGAGATTTATGCCACCAGGTTCGCTGGTTAATTATCTGAGTTACACGTTCAGTGTGTTTTCTTTTCAGTATTTCAGGTATGAACCGGCTGACGATATATCATTTCTAAAAACCACTACGCCCGACGATGTAAACATGGGCAACACATTGCACTCCAACCTAGACAACCTGCGCACTGTCTAGTTTACTGTCTCATGACTGTGTCTGAGTGTAGCTTGTCGCTCATTTCTCACTTCTGTGACGACTAATGCCCCACCATTATAAGCGTTCATCTTCGGTGACAGCGTTGGTTCTCATTTGTACCATTTCAGCTGCAAACGCTCAATCTTCGTATCATGTACACTTATGATTCCCGTGAGCATTGATTTATGTTTCCGTCAGCCACATACCTCAGTGACGGCCATCGGTATGTTTTACAATGTTACGTTGTATTTTTAATGAGTTCACCAAAGTTTATTACTTGAATATGTATTTCTCAGCAATGCGCTTCCAGGAGACCAGCATAATGTGTCCTAAAATTCAGCGATTCATCTTGTCGTACACGGGTTTGAGGCTGGGGGCCCAGTCTATCCGGATCCACTCAGTTTTTTCGTTTCGTTGTCCGGCTGTTTTTTTTTACCTGAAATGCAGTCATTTTAAACGGGGTGTTGAACCGCCCTCAGGGGTCACTGAACTGGATAAGTTACTTATCCAGCGGTTTGTTAAGTAGGTGGGAATCCAATAACACTTTGAGACGGTCCTTAGAAGAGCAGCTAACAGTCTTCAGTGGTAGATCATTTCAGTAGTTGATAATTCTATAAGAGATCAGCTGTTGTCTCAGGAAGGTCCGAGGTCGGAGCTTATAGAGCTTCTTGTCGTGACCTCTTCGACTGTTATCACTTACTAGGGCGAAGAATTGTTGCACGAGTCCTGTGCTAAAGAGAAAGTGTGTAAGAATTGAATCGCTGCGAAGTCCACGAAACTCGTGTGGATAAAGATTGAGAATTTCTAGGCGAGACTCGTAGGAGAGGTGCCGTAGGCCAGTGACCATTTTGGTGGCTACTCGCTGGACACAATCAATGGCGAGTACGTACTTCTTCAGACTGGTGTAGACGACTTGATTGGCATAACCGAGCAGTGGTCTTATGTAGACTCCGTAAAGCGTGTGAAAGGCGTGCTTGTCCATCCGAGGGAAGGTTCTTTTGATCACCCCAAGAGTCATAAAACCCCCTTTTGGCGGCCAGCTGGTGATGATAAGAGAAGGACAAACTAGACGACAGCCAGATCCATAGGTCCCTTTTGGGGTCTAATTTCGTGATATCTACTACACATTGTGCACTGTGTATTACGAATAGGTTTCCGGAGTCCCTTCCGAGTGGCATGTGCACACACTCACTCTCTTTTAAAGGTAGACTCCAATCATTTGACCAGCACTTAATACGATCAAGGTCAATCTGCAGTGCATTGGGGTCACAGGCATTCCAGATCTTCAAGTTGCCGGCATAAAGGAGGACGTTACTAGAGATCAACTCCGGGAGATCATTGATGTGGATCAGAAACAACAATGGACCAAGTAGCGATCTTT
Source organism: Paragonimus westermani (assembly GCA_008508345.1). Lineage (NCBI taxonomy): Eukaryota > Metazoa > Platyhelminthes > Trematoda > Plagiorchiida > Troglotrematidae > Paragonimus > Paragonimus westermani. The sequence continues at coordinate 9,426 of QNGE01006972.1, forward strand.
GAGGGACTCCCACAGAGACTGGGGATGAGGACGAAAGGCCTGAACCAGTTTTCACTCTGAAAGTTCCGTTACCAAGAGAGGAAGTTATCCAGCGGAGAATCTCTCCTTGGATCCCACAAGCTTCTAGTTTGTGCACCAGAGGACCGTGTGGGACACGGTCGAAGGCTTTAGCAAAGTCGAAGTAGATAGCATCCGAGATATTACCATTGTCTTTGACCTCTGCTAGGCTATCCATGAAGATCAACATCAGTTATGCATGATTGTTCGGGAAAAAGCCATGCTGGGTCGAAGAGAAAAGGTTATTGGAGAAGAAATGCTTAAAGATGGTGCGTTTTAACAGTCGCTGCATTATCTTGCATGGGATTCTGGTGAGGCTGATCGGCCGATAACTAGCAGGAGGGTGACGATCGACTGTTTTATATATAGGTGAGACAATGGCCTTTTTCCGTGCCCCCGGAAGAGTACCTGTCCGAGGTGTCTGTTCAAACAAATCAAAGAGAAGCACCGCCAAACCGAGGGCCGCTTCTTTGGGGATCCGGGGATGGATCTTGTCTGGTCTCATGGCACTATAAGGATTGATCTTAAGCAAGAGGTCCTGAACGTTGGACACAGAAAGTCAACTGTCAGCTGAAGGTGTTGGAGGTGTACCTGCGGGAAAATTTGATGCCAGTTTGGCAGATCCACATTGTAGGCTGATGAGTAGTATTCTCTGAACACCTCGGCAACCACTTGGGGTTGGAGGAGGTTTCTCCATCGGGAAGCGACAGAGGAAGCGCTGAGGGCTCAGTTTTTCTCTTACGACGTATATACCTGAAAAGAAAACTCTTATTCTTTTGAGCTACCTGTAGGATTTTTGGCTGTACCTGTTGTGTGTGTTGTCGGATTTCCCGCTTGCACCTGTTTTGTACAGAGCTAAGGCTACTAGATACTCTGACCTACCCGTTCGCTTCTGCTTAGAGAATAGACGAGAACATACTCCAAGAAGGCGGCGTATGTTCCTCGCAAGCGGTGCACGAGAGTAGAACTTCCGCAGTTATCGTGGAACAAATGCCTCATCGGCTTCGTAAATGGCAGCTTTAAACGAAAGATAGCTCAATTTCACTGAGTCGGATGTAAGGCCGAGTGTACTTAAGTACGTCCTCAGTGCGTTAAAGTCTGTTTTCAGGAAGTTTCCGAATAAAGTCTTTGTTACAGCATTTTGGAGCTAGTACTGGATGAAGTCAAGGGCTAGTAGCATGTAGTTACTATGCCCCAGCGTTGGTTAGGTGACCACCCTGTCTATCAGGAGAGCCTCGTTCGTAATGATGGGATCGAGCAAGGTGGGTGTCTGTCCTGGACCGTGCCTTGTAGGTAGATCGATGTGCTGTGTCCAGGCTTTCTCATGGATCAACATTGCCAAGGGTTTCGAGAACCCGCAGCCGCAGTCCTCATGAGAAGCCGCCATAGAGTTGAGTTTGGGTGCGTTGAAGTCACCCATAATAAGAAGGTAGGAGAAAGGCTGGGTAGACGTGAGTCTGTCTAGGATAGCAAGAATAGCCTCGTCTTCGGATGCGCTGCATGACGGCGAACGGTACATAACACGGATAAGAAGCGTGTCACGTTTGCAAAGCGGGAGTTTGATCCAGAGCGTGTCGCATTTCTCTGAGAAGGTAAATTCCCCTACGACAGCTGGCACTGGCAGCTTCTGGACTAAGAAAACGGCGCAGCCTCCCATGCATCCACGGGAGGAGTCCGTTCGGTACAAAGAATAACCAGGAACATGCAGGTTATTATCACTTATATCCGCGGAACGCCAAGTTTCTGTTAAAGCAGGAATGTGAGGGCTAGTGTCGTGGACCAGCTGTCTGATTCCCGGTAGTTTGTTCAGAAGGCTGAGACAGTTGGTGTGCACGCACTCCAAGACTACTTCTTCGTTTGGCTAGCTGCAAAAAATGACAGAAGTCCACGAGGAAGAGCGTGGGAAAGTAGCCTCATTAGTGAGGGGGAGTGCGTAACTGGCGGCGTAGTTTTGTGAGCCCTCTTGGGGGTGGTAGCCGTTTCATCACAGTTTGGACATATGTGAGCGTTCCTGTGGGACGCTCCGTCCGCCTCTGTTGGCCCAAGGTCGATGACCTTTGGACCGCTCTTGCTTCCAGAGCTTTTGGAGGGTGGAAAATATCTGCACCAAATTAAGAACGAATGGGGTTGAACAGTTTGGGCATCGTGTTTTACATGTTTTTGATAAACAGATTGGGAATAACACAACGTACGAGCAATTTGTAATACTCTACGTTTCAACCACCTCGGGTGGCCTTTCTCAGGAGTGTTGTAATCGAAATCACATTGATATGGAGGGTGGTTTTCAGCTTTGCACCCTCAAAAATTTGGAAGAGGTTGTAGATGAGAAGATAATATAGGACAAAATTGCCCCGATGCAGCCGAGAAAGCTGCCGTAATCAGTCAATTTTGGGCCATTTTGGAAGCAGGGGGATTCCAGCATACTCACTGGGCTATAAAGCTTAAAGATAAAATATTTTTAACGGACTTTTTTGGGCGAGATGATTGGTGATCTAGAAGAGCGATGGTCTTTAACACCTTTGGGATCTGCTCTCCCGGCCCTTTGCATATCCGCAGGCGATTGAATTTCCAAGAAGATGGGAGCAGTAGACACTAATGTGGGTGCTTGGGGTGGTCCAGCCGAGGACACTGGTCTCCTCTTGACAGCAGGGATGGGGACCTCAACTCTAGCCTGGAGTTTGGGGTCAGCCTTGTTCTAGCAAGCTGAGAGCGCTTCTGTCGCTCCTGCAGAGAACGATCTAGCGGGACTCTTCCGAGGTTAGCGTGCTTTCTCTTTAGTTCAGCCGCTTTTCCAGCACTTCCTCCGTGCTTATCTTTGCGGGTAACGTCATGAGGAGTCTTAGTGACCTCTCGGTATCTCTGGAGCGAAGTCTGCTAGCGAAAACCATTTTTGTAGATTCTGGAGGGAAACAAGCGTTTAGAAGCGCTCCGGCTTGTTCCCCTGGTGAGAGTGTGGTCGGAAATCGTCCCCACAAGACAAGCCTCTTCTCCTGGAGTGCTCTATCCCTCAAGCTCACCGCGACTTCCTCAATTTGAGCAGTGGACGAAGCCACTGCCTTGCGAGCAGCCGCAGCGCCTGGGAGGGAAAGGGCAATTCACTCATTCAACGAGTTTAGTTCTGAATTCATGTCAGGTAAAGCTCCCTGAGTATCACTCAGAGCTTTTTCTACCGTGGATATCTGTGCGCTTACATCCTTAGGCGCCTTGTAGCCGCACTTGCACGCGTCTGATTTCTGCTCGTTCGGGGTGGCGGGTAGAGAATACAACGTGGTCTTCAGTGGGGTGCGGCTATCTCAAAAGAGATAGCCCATACAGATGAATGGTCTTTTTGAAGAGGTGAGCAAGACATACTGGTCCTCTCTGAGGCCAGTACACCTAAAGTGGTGCCAGTGTAGGCACGTCTGGCATTGCATAACGTTCTGAACAGTCATGCGGCAGCCGAAACGACCACAAGCACTCGATACCTTGGATCCACCGATGCTGCTGGATCTTGTGCGTGTCAGTGTTATGGTGTGTGAGTAAAGATGACGATTGTTAATGAAAAGGAAACGAGGCTTGAAAATAATGCGGATAATTTTGAACACAAATAAGAAAATAGGCAATGATTTATGCTATTCAAAAACGGATAGCAATGATCGTACATATTCTTTTTTGGTGCACTGGGTAGCAAGATAGCAAAAATATGAATGAACAATGACGACGAGAAATTAAAACCAAATTTTGAGTTACCCGCGCTTAAAAGCTCCAACTACAATTTTATTCCAATTCTACCTGTCGTTCTTATCAATGCTGTTCGTAGGTTGATTCAACTGGATGGAACAGCTACTAGTGTGAACGCCTACTGCCTTCTCAGGCTTTCTTATTGAACCGCATCACGATGTGTGGCATGAACTCGGCGCGCGAAAACTACCAACGGATATTTTTTCACCGTGTTTCCGCCACAAGCTGCTGGTAATACCCCTGAGGCACCGCTGGGCGAAAAGATATACCCTATGAACATTCTCCTAGGGAATGGGCCGGGTTAATGAGCCGTACACCAAGACTGTATACATGCAGTGTGTATTCACTCCCACTGGCGATCAGTTATTGTTTTCGATATCCCTTCAGAAGAGAAACCACATGTTCATTGCGATATGTTAATAAGATCAAGTTTCCACGAGCGAACGATGGCAAACTTAAGTAATACACCAAGCCTAACGCTTGTTGGAGAAATGGCTTGTAACGCGCTCAGTTCGGATGGTCATGTCAGTCTTTGCCAGGGAGGCTTGCAATCTTTACCAGGAACATTTCAAAAGTAATTAAAAGGATCAACGAGAAGGGAACAGATGATGATAGGGAGTGTGGTCAACAACTTCCTATAGAACCTACAACGGTCGTCAACCACTCAACAGAGACAGCCACTTCACAGATCGGTACTTCAAATTGTATGGGTGTGTTTGAAGTTCCATATCTCCATGATTACTGAAGATAGATCAAAAGTGACAAAGCAGTATTCCTTCTAAGCATCACCATGATACTATAGGCATTTGCTGGCTCAAATAAGGTATCTTGAATATGCTTTCCTGGATTTTCAGAACCTTCAAACAGGAGCCATAACAATACGTGTCGTGGATATGTTTGAATTTACGACTTCGTCTAAACAGGCATCGTTCAATTTTGTAAAGGTAATGATGCAGTTACAACAGCAAAATATAAGGGCTTTTACTTTTGCAATAAACAGTTAATTGGTTGCTTATTTTCAACAGCTCACCTGGTGCTCACAGAGAACCCGCGCGATAACAGCATATGCTGGTGGCCAGTGGGATATATCGGTCATTTGTAATAATTTACTCATCCTGGTAACCCTTCGGACTACAATTAACGGTGGCCGGCACTAATGGATCGCTGACTACCACAGGAAAACCATCCGCACAAAAATGCGAAAAACCCTCTCCTTCGTATACTTTGAACAATCATATTTGAACGTCGTGCTACCTCCTCTCCCCCAGATCCTTTCCGTTAGCCGTCCAACAACCTTTGTGTGCTTGCCAATATAGATTTCAGTTCAGGCAACGGCCCTATAATGCAAACCGACATCAGAACTCATTGCGGAGTTAATACTATCACGTGATAATCATCATAGAAGTAGCCATTTGTTGCTCAATTACCGCAAAATACCTTAGCAACTGCTTGCTAACACAACATACTTTCATTAAAAAACAAAAATATTAATGTCGCATGGAGCTCGTCGTAAAAGGTTAAGCATCTATTACTCGTCATGGTACCTGTGATCACTCCACATTTTCCCATTCACCGCGTGAGAGTGTGTACTTCTGCTTGATCCCACAAACAACCGTTATGCGAGGGATAACTCTGTCAGCAGTGAAAACGCAAAAACCCACAGTGACCAAGCGATTTGCGTAATTTTCAACTTTCGGACGGTTTCGTGCAATCAACAAGGTTCTGCGCTGGAGTCTGCCCACTTGCTCGCCAGATTTGGGAACTTATCATGCTCCCTAGTTTAAGCCAGTTTACTTCAACACTTTTCGACGCGATTCATGTCAATCAACATCGAAATCATTCAAAGATGCATTTGAACGCACTTCTCGGCGTGGCCGTGAAATATCTTAAACACCGATTTATACATAACTTTGCAAAAAGTGAATGTGTGACATCACACATTTGGTACTGAATGAGTAAGACAAGCTAATTATCTTCCTTCCTGATGCATGCGTAGGGCTTCGTGTAGTGTTAGTCTACTCGATTCACCGCTTATCCGAGCCCCGACACAACAGAAGACCTGACAAATGGCCAGTCCAAGTCGCGTTGAAGTTACAACATCAGGATTGAACGAACGGTCTCAGTGTTGCGCCTACCGTTATTCGCCAATTTGTTTGTTCCGTGTTGCACCAACTAACTTACAGTTTGTGACTTTGCGTGTGCTAATACGATCAACCAATGACAGACTGTGACTTCTCTAGTACTACTGTACATCCATAAATTCCGCGTCTCAACTCACGAATAACAGCTGCCCACTGCTACCAGTACCAGGTCTTCTCCTTATTACTTGCGCGGGGGTTTTCAATTCAAGCACAATGTCTAGGGCCATTCGAAGCCCCTAATTCCGAGTATCACAAATTGGCGTCGCGGAATGGAACTGCTTGCAATTAAGCAATTAAATCTTTATGCTGCTGCGAGTGAAATCGAGGAATGCGTCGGACGGTTTGACCTGTGGTGCGGCATTCGTCGTGATGTGAACAAAGAAAACCAACCAGCTTTCTTCGCTATCGCTGGTGGTTGTGAATTGCATTTGTTACTGAAGAATATGGCTTACCCGGATGCCCCGGCCTCATTGCCATTCGGCGAACTAAAGAAGCTGTTGTTCAAGCATGTGATTCTTGTCAATTTCCAGGCCACAGAACGGGTGAAGTTTAATTCATTAGTGCGTTCAACTAGCACGAGCCTCCGTGAGTTCATTCTACAATTGCAAAAGCAAGCTGCTCATTGCGACTTCGGTGACAAGCCGGAGGAGCCTCTACGTGATCGAATGATTGCTGGCGTCAATGACAATGATCCTCAACGTAGATTGCTGGTCAAACAAGATATGAATTTTCAAGAGGCCCGAGACATCTGCGAGCAGAATGATGACGTCAATGTCGCTACAGTTGATTCGAACGTGACATTATTTCAGAGGACCAAAGCGCATACTGCCGCCCGAAGTCAAAGAGTGAACAGGCCTTCCGAGTATCACACTTTTATAAACTGCAATCTATTCCTCTATGATCTCGCCATTTTGCTGGCGGACTTCACGTCTGTTGAACTATATAATCATTTGTCGTTTTGTACCGCCCGTGATTATCTGCAACAATCACACAGATTCGAGCGTGTTTCTCACAGATGCGTTGAGGAATTTACAGTGATATTATCATGAGAAAGTGCAGTATTTCCACACATCAAACGATTCTTTGAAGGGCATTCGTGCACGCCTAACCCGTTGACGGCGAATGGTGCGCGGACCGGAATAGCGGATTCTGGCAGTGGTGCGGGTATAGTCTACTTAGATATTGTAAGGTTCTCCAACAGTGTAGGTCACGATATCTTGCTAACCAAGGTGGTTCCTTGCAGCGCTCCAGGCCAACTTCTAGTCGGACTGCAAAGCTACTCAGACGGAACTTTCAGGTCAGGGGATCCCAGGAATTATTTTTCCAAACATCCGGCCGCTGGTGAAGGACTTGAGGGCTCAATTCTTGTAAGGCTGTTGTTCGTGATATTCGTCAGTCATGTTCTTGCCACTGGGCATTGTGAGAGTCTGATTCATGTGGGCGGTAAGCAATCCTGGGTACCGGCGCCAACCTCAGAAGATAGAGGCAGGCTGCACGCTGTTGCGTCCACGTGCCTTTCGGTATAGGCAAATATCCCCCTTTATGTTCGCCCAATTATCAAGTGGATGTACTAAATTGCAACAGTTCAGCTTCGGTCGGTCTCTCAGCAGCGTGCTCTAGGTACACTTATTTAAGAATACCCGTGCGTTCGTCAAACACCACATTACTGGCACGCAAGCCCAACGGTGTTATACGTTTGATAGAATGTTAACTAGGTTGCAGAAACCTCGCTTATTTATTCGGCGTGTTCTGAGGCCCAGTAAAATCTCATCCAGAACCAAACCTGCAGGCTTGTTCCCCCTTTCTAAGTGAGGACGATGGAGTGACTGCAGACAATCGAAGAACAGCTACCAAGAGTGATGGAATGAGAACCGTTTCATTCCTCGGGTCTACAGATACCGAACTTTTTCAGTCTGGAATGCCGGCATATTCGTGGAGACATGATACTCGTCCACAAGCTTTTGCTTACTAGTTGGCTGTGACAAACCAACTCTAAGGAGGCACTCCCTGAAGTAGTAGACTTAACTGCAGGAGTCTTTCATCTCCGTGCGAACACCCAGACATTGCAACAATCTTCCCGAATCAGTTGTTATGGCGGCGCCCACAAATTAATTCAAAACGTTTTTCTGAGTGTTGTCACTTACTGGTACAATTTTTGATTAACGGCCATCCATGGAAACTGCAGAGCATGTTTCAAAACGATAAAACATTCTTCCCCTGTTACGAATTTGAAAATTGAAATCAGAAGACCAGTTGTGCAATGGTACTACCATTTCGTATGCTGTCGTCAGTCGCAACACAAAAAATATTCTGACAAATTACGTCCACACAACGGATCACATCGAGTCCACTCGTGATGAAAATGAAGAAATTGTCGGAAACTCAACTAAACCATCTGTCACTATTGGACCCCCTATCGACTGTTTCGCGCATTAAATTCTTAATCTCCTGTAATTGAATCATCAGACTTGCTCAGGACTTCAACATGGCACATCTACAAGGATCATTGTCCTGTACTGAGCCGAGTGATGCACTTCCAGCCGATCCGCACAACGTAGTCGTGAATCTCCCTTCAGGATCACTTTCGTACCATTAACTAGATGTGCTTTATACTGGGCTTCATTTTAAATGCTTCATAAGACTAGTGACACTCCTTGCGCGTGCAAACCCGGTCCGGAAACTAATGTGGTCAATTGAGAGAGGTGACACCCACATATGAGAAAACTACAGTTGGTTTGAGATCAAAATGGTGGGTTTATCACATCATTTTCTCAATGCTTCCATCCCACAAAAATGTTTACTGCGCAGTGAATACTATCAAACCCTCAAAGAGCTAGAAATATGGAGGGAGGTAATTGTTTTAACACCTGACAAAGGGTCCGGGGCGGTAGTGGTGGACAAACAGCAATATGTGGAGGATACGGATGTCATCCTTCAAGGTAATACGAAGTTTCTACCGGACAGCCAACCTGACAACAGTGATGGTGCGGAAACACACTTGCATGCACTTTTACATGGGTACATTCATTAAGGATTCATAAACCGCAAACGCCTTCAAGGCCAATACCTTCGTTGACGGGTTCACCTCATCGCATATTGGTCAAGTGGTAAGTGAACGTATAACAGCCAGCTCACGCACTTGTTGTCAAATTCCGTTTGAAAGTTACGTTTGAAATGTGTGAAATTCTAGACAATGCCGACGTGAAAGGAAAAGTAATGTGTTCCTAATGTAAATTCGCTCTTCACAGTTGTGCCGTTACTAGAGACGGCCGACTCTACCCGTGACTTTGCACTGGCTCATATCATAAAGTTTCATGTCCCAACCAACACCTTGAAGCATGGATATTATTGTCTACCGAAAATATCAAAGTGTTTTCAAACCATGTGATTTAAACAGGCAGACGGGGTCCTACGGGTGGCCCTCTAAGACCAGTTTTACTGAATTATTCATATCTGTGACCGAGCTCCACCTCTCAAATACACTGCGAGACATAATAGTAGCCGCACAAAACAAAGAGAATGGAAAAATCAATGGACTTATTGAACTATCCTCGCAAAAATTCAACCATACCGTCTGAGTTTGAAGAGAGAGACACGCTTGCCTTTGTGAGCATCAGTATCAGGCGACGAGAGGGTGGTACGGTAGGTCGGTCAATACATCGTAAGTTCACCTGCGAAGACATGTGAATTTTAACAGTTTATAACCCATACAACATAAATGCTCGCAAGTTCGGGGTCTGTTTCACAGGGCGCGAACCATATGTACAGGTGATACACTAGATATAGAGTTGAAGTATATTCGTAGGACCGTGGGCTCCAACGGCTTTCCACTGGGTTTTATTGGCTTTCACAGCAGGCCGGAAATAAAATCATAAGAAACCTCTGTTCTGGAGGAACCGGTGTACCTGGAGTTACCTAACAAGGGAGGTAGTGATATGTCGTTTCTGATGCTAGAGCTGACTCATGTCATCAAAAGGACGTACAGTGCAGCCACACTGAGTCTGCCCTGTCACACCAAGTCATTCACACTTCTTCATATTAAGACGCGGATGCCAGCGCTGCCCACTTCACACTTTATGTACCAGTTCACTTGCAGCTGCGGTGACGTTTACATTGAAAAACTGTTCAATCCCTGCATCTTAGAGTGAAGAGAAAAGCGCCCGAATACATCGAGGACTTGGTGTGTGGTGTGACCCAACGCGACCTCACCAAACAACGCAGGCCGGCTTCTTTGGTCGCCAGACATCTGCTAGAGACCGGTAGTTTGTTCTACCCGACAAACGTTTTCCGTGTTTTGACGTTTCATCACAACCCTGTCACCCTTATGTCACTGAAAGTGCTCCTCGTCATGTGTAGCAGGCCAGTCTCGTGTGTGCAAAATATGTTGACTTCGAACCACAGTATGTTATGGTCCGGACAAATGACAGACTAGAATATAAAGTCACTTACTGTATGAACTTGATCCGCTTGAAAATTTTGAAGTCCACTGATTTTACCTGCAGACACTGACGAGAAAATGCGGAATAGTGTTACCATCTTGTAACACTGGTCTTCTGGTTTCGTTATTCATGTGCAGAACGAGTGTTCTGCCAACAGTGGTATGTAACCCACATACGGCATACTAATAGACCAAAGGCTAGGAAGTCCTCCAACAATCATATTCCCCACATTGTTCTTACATTCATTTAGTTATTACCTTCAAAGCAAGTCCTCTCTTTTACCATGACAAGTCCTCAGTTTATGTGGAGTGTGGACATGCTTGCCTGTGTCCCCGGAGTTATGTGGATTACAGTCTTGAGTGATACAAGGATTGCAGTCCAAGGTGAGCTCCGGGAAGCAGGTGCTGCATAGGGCACTTGATAGACGGTGCTCTGGAGAGTGGGTTCTGCTTCACAGTCGCTGTTCGTATCAGCGCTCTGATGATAGAGGAACCAAATAGAATCAGCCATCTACTCTGTTGAGGCTGTATCGGCTTTTGGAATAAAATCATGTGAAAATCCGATCCAAAACTCATCCCTCCATGTGTTCATCCCTGTACATCCGGACGCCCTTGTTTCTGAACGTTACTTCGACCTTGACCCAGACGATTTCGTTTTATCGCCTCAACCTGATAGTTATGCGAACAATCAGCTGCCAGTCATTGTACTCTGCCTGAATGGTGCATGCATCCACCTTGTTGGATCTTAGCTCTTCCTTATAGTTTTGGACCCGTTGACTGCTTGAAAGAGCTCTTTCGTGTATGAATGCCCTATTATGTGATTACAATCCATCCTTAGACCTCTCAGGGGCATAAATACAACCCCTTCCCTGGAAACGATCTGTTGACCAGAACCGTTGAGTTTATTTAAATATTTAGTTTGATAATTTGTTTTATAGTGCCACTGGATTACGATCCAAATTTGTTATATATATTTGGGATCATTGGCTTATCACTTTGGGCTGCTCATAATTTTCGTGGAAGACCTACAATGGTCCATCACATTTTTGTGTCTGTTGTCCGCCTATGTATCTCACTACTGGTGGAAGTTACCAGTGCTCTGATCAACTGTCGGCCATAGTCCACTGAGAACCTTTGAGCGACCGACTGCTTACCCTAAATGATTCAAACGACTGGGCTTTGCACGACTCGGCATCCTGGTCGGAGATTCTTCGACCCCACTGCACCGATTTGGTCAACGAGAACAGCGATCGCCTGCTCCGGCTGTATACTACTCACAAGCAGATTATAACAAACGCTCGATTCTAGCTTAATATGAGCGATACAGCGACGTGGACCTACATATGACGCGGTCATCACCATTCGCTGGAACAAGTGGTTGTGCCTCAAAGTGACATCCTTGAAGTGAATTGCACGCGAGTAGTGCACGGTTTTGAATGGAGCACAAATCATAAACTGTCCAGAACTATACTGTTTATCCGCAAGCCCCTTTACTGTAGATAGTGTGGAAAACGGCAGAAATGGGATATTAACCAACCGGAGAATTCCAAGACGAAGGCTGCTCCACACCACGCAGTTACCGCTCGTTTGAAAGGCCCTCTTGTTTTCACTATCTCCGAGGGTATGTCGCAACTGCTTGGAGAACAGATCAAGGCAGCAGCCTTTGGGACGATCAGTGTCGAACGTGTTCCAGTAACCAAAGATGACTGGCGAAGAAAGCAAGATGAGCCCACGCCGATGATCGACAACACATGAAATTCTACTGTGAGGTTAAGACGATTTTCGGACTGCCCGTTCAGGTTATTGAAGCGCCGGTCAGCATGGACAACAATTGTTCGTACACCTGACCAAAGGACGTCATAAAAGTCTGGCGCAAACACATTAGTGGCCCACTAAACAGTCCTGGCACCACTTATCGTATGACTGTGAATATCCTGCTTTAACTTTTGTCAAACCTTCACTTCCTGTAACCCCGGATTAGTCAGATGTAAAAAAAGTTATTGTACAACTGTGCAATGAAGACGTTGCTAGTAGGGATAGATTGCCAGATGAAATCCTGGAGAATCGCAGGCCGGCATGGGAATACGCTTGGCTTTATCTAGTTTACCCCAATCTGGGAGCAGAAAGAAGTGCCTCAAGATTCCAAATATGCTCCCACCACATATTTTTAAAGGCAAGGGTAGCACGCAATTGTTCCGACAGCTCTCGGGGCATTAGTTCGCTGAGCTGCGCAGACAAGGCGCTTGGAAGAATCTTTCTGAACCGATTGAATGCAGACGTTTTGGAAGCCAATATTCCTGAAGAGCAGATTGGATTCCGGGCGACTCGCAGCACGATCGGCCCAATGTTTACTGCTTGATAGATCCAGAAGAAGTGCCTGGAATGCAACTAGCCACTGTATATTCTTGTCGTGGACCTCGCCAAAGCCTCTGATTCCGTAAACCCTAAGGCGTTGAGGATGGTGCTTGATAGGTTTGTATATACGAAGGAATTCGTCAGTATGATAAGATTGTTGGATGTGGGCATGAGGGAGAAGGTACAATCGTGTGGGTCGACGTCTGATGGTTCTGACATTGTCACCGGCATGAATCAGGGTTATATTAAAGCCTCATTCCTATTCACTTTATATTTCACTTCTATGCTAACAGTCGATTTTCATAACTCGGAGGAGAACGGCGTTGAGGTCGACTACCGGATGGGTGGGCGCTACTGAATATTTGACTTTTCAGCACCCCAACCCGGCTACATACTGCAACGATTTGCACGGTTCTGTTCACATGTGACAGTACGTTATTCGCACGGGATAAAGACGAACTACAGATAATGGCACGGTTCCTTCGATCGCCACATCCAGGTTTGGATTGGATATCAGCCCAGGTGAGACATTATTTTCGCTCAACCTTCTCCACACAGAGGCGCCGTTTCCGCACCTATGACTGAAGTTTGCGTCAAATTGAGATATTGTGGACAATCGCAGGGAATTCTTACTTGTGTAACAAACTGTCTGCAGATCTCTCTGCGAACCGTGAGTTGTGAGCTCGTGTGGCGAAGGCTAGCGTTGATTTTGGACCTCTCTTGAGACATGTCAAGAATAACCACGGCCCGAAGATGGCCAGTGACCTCTGTGTCAACCGCTCAGTGAAGTTTTCTGTACTGCTCTGTGGCGATGGGGCTGGGGCATTATATGTGCAGAACGTGCGATATCCGAGCCGTTTCCATTTACAATGTCTCAGACGCGTCGTAGGCATTCGGTGGTCAAACTTGACTCCGTAAACTGAGAGACTGCGTCGAGGGGACACAGACGAAAAGAAAGCCACGTCCATGCTCAATCGGTTTTGTTGGCCAGGTAACGCCTGTCAGGTAGGCGATGAACGTATTTTAAAGCGGTTGCTGCACTGGTAACTGAATCCAACGAGTGAGATTCTGGTGGCAAAATCTGAGATTCTAGAATATTATCGGGGGAAATCTTCCGCGTTGTAACAGTGACTTTAGATGTTCAGAAAGGTTGGCGATCAACCGCACAGTCTCAAGAAGTATGATCCGGACGGGCGTCCACGGGTTCGATGAGCACTCACCGCGAGGCCGTGATGTGGAGCGCATGGTACGTTAAGGAAGCATTGGTGTCATAGGTCTTCGTGATATTACTATATGGCGCCGCAATGTGTGCAGCCACGAATTCGCTGGTCGCCTGGATTAGCAGGTCACCAACGTGTTCACTAGTCACCATCGGACACGAAACAACAAGTACGTTAAAGTCAAGTAGGTTATATTCGTCATGTCCATTTTTCCTTGTTCACGTAAACTAATGACCGCCGTCGTTTGGTACTCGCCCATTCTCCTTCTCAGAAAGTGGGGTTCCGTGGCCTTCCAAACATCATTTTCTTCAGCTTTGTTGACGTATTCTCTGACGAGTATTTGTTTGCTTTGTTCCATTCCAATCTGGGATTTTATATCCCCATATCCTCTCTGGGGGGCAATGACATGTGCCCCCGTACTGAAGTATTTCCTCCACTGTATATTCAGTGTTTTTCTTCCAAGTTTGAACCCCACCATTGGATCACTGTTTGTTCCACGAGAGACAGAGGTGTAAGTTTCGATCTGGCCTACTAACTGGCTAACCAGTACCGGCCGGGTGGATCCGGAGCCTCACTCACACGCTTCCTGGTCTCAGTTCTTCGGGTTTGTGCTGAATGTGTAACGTGCAAGTAAAACCACCAGTGGTTTGGTGCGAGCCACATGTGGTGTTGGCTAAATGTAGGCCTTATTTGGTTTCGAACACTGTGACGGCGCAATCCGAAGGGGATGCAGCCAAGCATGAGAACTGCGTGATCCCTGAATTGAAAAGACTGCATTCGCCCGCTTACATCTTTTATTTCACCGCTTTCACGTCCTTTTCCGTCACACGGAAGGCTACACCCTACTCACAACGTCCTTTCGAGTCTTTCTCCTCTTTTGAAAGAAAGAATTTTGCTGATAGGCACACGAGCAATCATGTACTCGATGTTACCACTGAAACGCGTTCGGGGGCACGTATACGAAGGCAAGACACTTTCTGAAAGGTCGATGTGCAGACTAACTAGAACTCAAGAACTTCCTTCATCTGCAACAAACATACTCGACCTGTTGAACCCATCAATAAACAGGAGTATACAGGCGTAGGCTAGAATAGGTCCGGAACTGAGGGTTTACCGAACTAATTTAAACATGATGTGTGTTAATGACTCTGTGTATGTGTGATCTGTTTAGTTTGGTATTTTCGGTGTGTTTTATGTGAATTTGTTCAGTGCGAGTGTTTGTAAGTGTGTGTGTTTGTTGTAGTAGGTCGTGTCGGTATATCAATTTTACGTGTATTACTGACTGTATCGGCCAACAGCCTGGTCGTTGACAATTAGTCCGCTCCCCTTTTGAGAAACCTGGGTGTCTGCAATCTCCTACCCATTCATTTCTTCAGGTTTGTTGGTGTACTGTATGATGAATGGTCTGTCGGACTTTTTGTAGTTCAATGAGAATTTTGTTTTTCATCCTCATCTTCTCTGGGATGCACTAACTTGCACTCCTATACTTTAATGTTTGTTGTATTGCACTTCACAAATCTTTTTTCTTAGTTTAGATTTCGTCATCGCAGCCTCTCTTTGTTTAGTTTCCGAGGGTTTCCGAGAGTTTCCTTTTCTTACTAGCCAATCAACTGGCTAACCCTTATTGTCCGGCTGGACTCAAAGGCCCTACTGGCACACCTGCGGGTTTTATTCCTCCGGTTTTACACTGGATATGTGGTGTGTGGGTGGAACCGGAAGTGGTGCGGCGCAAGCCATTTGCGCTGATGGTTAAGCGTAGGCGTCCTTTGGTTTCGGTCACTGTGACAGACTAATCCGAATCGGATGCCGCCAACCGTGTGTGATGTGGTTTGATGTGAGGTCGCGTTGAGATGGTTTGTGCTGAGATTTGTTTGTCTGCGTTTGANAAGGCGGCACAATGGCACAAAATACCGTCACGTCGTGGTTACCAATGCTCACCTGATTAGTTCATACATCATTTAGAGTGGAAATGCTATGTGGCTGCATGTTCTGTAGATGCGAAAACGATTTATGTTGAAGCAAAGCCATTTCCTAGAACGCTCATCGAGCGCATGTGGTATTTATGGGGCTACCAATTTCTGTCATGAGTCTCACTTCGTGTAAGTGTTGACGCCCACTGTTTCCAACCGTTTGCTCTTCCAAAAGGCCCGTTTTTATCACGATTAGCGCTCTCCAGTGGTCACTCTCTCTGCGAGTCCCTGATTGCATTGGTTTGGAAACTCCGTGACTTGAAAGCGGATTACCAACTGCGTACAAGTTCTCACACTCTGACTACCGAAATGAACACCGCTCGTCAGAACTAACTTAGCTGCGAACCGTTCGGCTTTACCAATGCCAATACCGGTTTATAGATCAGGACACAGATTGTTAAGCCGGCACATCGTTCCATCAAATTTGCCACTCTTTCCGCATGATTTGATCTTCGTTTCATACGACCGTTCAGATAGGATGTTGATACTGATTCGATACCTTTCTCAGTAGGAACAGAACCCGATCGCTCCGACTGCGAAATGTGTAGCTAACCTTGGTCGCTTATCGACAATTTCCTGACTTGTTTGTTTCCGGTTTGAATCAACGCGATAGACAAAGTCAGATTCACTTTTATGGTCCGACTGGTGCTTACTGCGGTTGCTAGTGTACAGTATTTCTGATGAAAAGGTATACAAAGTTAGCACAAAATGGTAAGAGGCAAATGAGAGATATTAGTTCAGTCAAAATGGCAACCATCCTGTCTAACAGACAAGACAAGCAGGTGACACACTTGCCTTTAGGGATTGGCATATTAGGTCACTCATCACGTTAACACCCTTCTACATGATATGTCTTGCGCCGAGACCGTGCAGCAGCTTAATGGGGATCAAGGAAAATCCTATAGATCCAGCGGCTGCTCTATCCCCAGCTCACATAGTCTATTACTTTTTCCTGCTTTGTCGACATTTCTCTCTCTCTCTGCACTCAGTGAATACCATAAACTTTTGGTTGTCCCAATCGGAACTCTCTCGACCAGCACAGAAGCTCTTGGAATCCTGTAATGTTTCTTGATGTTCACTCTCAAACCGACACTCTACGACCGGTTTCGTCCTTGTTTGGAATCATCAGGTAGAGATAGTTTGAATAGGAGACCGAGCCAGCTACCTTTCGCGTTACGAGTCAGTGCCCTTATCCGCTCTTCCACCGGGTTCTGTGAGCACTGCTTAGGACTGGGGAATTTGTATGTACTCAAGTCGTCAATGCCATCATCAAGAAGCATTACAAACATCATTTCGAGTCCTTGTGGCCGTGGCCAGTGCAAGCTGGCAGTCATGGGTGGACCGTGTCTATCCACACTAACGGGATATGAACATGTTATAATTGG